>CAUYSK010028005.1:0-25969 GCA_963575035.1 Avahi laniger
CATTGCATCACACGGTGCAGTCAGCCCTCCGCATCCACAGGTTCCACATCTGTGGATTCAACCATCTGAGGATTTGAAAACATTCGGGGGAAAAAAACAAAAACCACATGACAAAAAAAACCCAAACCAATTAAAAATATAGCTATTTACATAGCATTTACATTGTATCAGGTATTACAAGTAAACTGGACATATTTAAAGTATATAGAAGGGTGCGTGTAGGTCATTTCATGCTGTCAATTGTATCGGGGACTTGAGCATTCTTGGATTGTGGTATCTGGGAGGTCCTGCAGCCAATCTCCTATGCATACACAGGGATGACTGTAGTAGATGCTCAATAAATATTTGTTGGAGAAAAGAAGTCACTTAATACTTGCATTCCTCTCATGAAGGGAGGTACATGTTCTCCCTGGTTCATCCCTGCATCTCAACCATCTTAGCGAAGTGCGTGGTCCATGAGAGGTGATCAGGGAATGCATGTTGGATGGACAATTGCCTGTGTTCTAGTTATCTCTAGACTTGCTTCTCTTTCACTCTAGATTACAAACTTTCTGAGGCCAGGGACCACCTATCTGTGCCCCACATCAGCTATCACAAGGCGTTGTGCATTGTAGCCATGCATTTATTGGAGTCTGTGTCTCTAAAGTGGACGGTAACTGCTGTGCACCTTCGAGCCTCTCCATCAATATTTTTAAATTACTACTGAACATCCACTTAAACGTTCCATTACTGGATTCATTATGAAGAAGCAACACACACATTAGACAAGAGAATGACCACATGGGGAAGATTTGACCCTCATTTTGATTCATTGGATGATTTTATGCCTACGGCATCAGCAACCTGCTATTTTACTGTGCCACAATAATTTTGTTGAATACAGAATCGGATCCACTTATAATGTGATTGAGTTCTTTTTAAAGCGCCACTATGGTCATTTTTAAAGGATGCATCTTTGAACTAGCATTTCAGGACATCTTGTTTCAGAAACGTGCGTCTTCAGTGAAATTCAAAAGCCTTGATGAGAAGCGTTTTTTGGAATAAGCAAGTGAAAGAGAGAAGAGACTTTTCTTTTTGATCCAAGGGTCACAAGAGAATGAAATTGTCAAACACTTTTGCCCCCATGAGAGAGCTAAAGAGCTGAGTTTAAGCTGTTTCATTATAGAGGGAAGTGAAGAGTGGAAAGGAGAGGAGGGAAGGAATGTTGGTGTTGTTTAGTTAATTTCCTACAGAAAACTCCAAGCGTGAGACGCCAGCGAGCTTGCGCTGCACCGTGGACCTGGCGCTTGGCTTCTTGCAGTGGAATCAGGGACCGTGCACGGGCACTGAGGTGATGTGGATTCTTGTTTCATCCAGACATTCGCTTCTTATACAAAAAGCTCAGGAGAATTTGTATTCTCTCCGATTCCAGGGAAATCAAATTCAGAAACAGGATGGAGAGGGAATTTTTAAGAATCTAATGACTCCCATTATAAGCCAAAGGCAAAATGTTAGCTCAAGGGGCGTGATAATGAAATCGGTCATTAGCAGCTAGGAAATACCATTCCTGCAAAGCCTACACTGGTGAACCATGTGAAATTGGTTGGAAGGTTACAGATTGCCAATTTATCCTGCTCTCACTGATGTGGCACATAGCAAGAGCTGGGTGTTGTCACTGGTTGCCTGTTTGCATGAAAACAAAAGAAGCTGAATAAAACTGAAAAGAATTTGTAAAAAACCTGGAAACAATATGGAAGGGTGAATGTCTTAAAAGGTGTAGATTCCAAAGGATGGAACAGGGTTTTTCATCCATGAGGCACATACGCATGCACCCATTTTGAAAGAAAAAAAATGTTATCCCTCCGAACCAAAGAATTCATTTGCCATAAGAAACAAAAGCCTTTTTGCTAAATGGCTGTAAACTGCAAATCATTATGCACAAAGAGAAATTTCATCTTCATAACTGATAACGTATTTTAAGATTACCATGAAAAATACGTACTAAATTTTAAAATCTGCTAGAAATTGCAGACACCAGGTTAGGAAATACTGTGTTGAAGATCTGGCTTCTGTCAACTTCAGCTTCTATCATATGGTCACTGGCTTATAACTGACATTTTTAGCATAAGCCTAAAAGTATGTTAACTATTAGTTAGAGGTAAAAGAGGAAAATGCATACAAATTTGGTTCATTTCTTTAATATGACTTTGTTTCTGTTTCTGTGAGCCATGAAATATCAGGTTTTATAGGCACGTCTTCCCCTCAAAAATGTTTTATTGAGTTGGTATTACAGGTTAAATAAAGTCCTTAGTTAACCAGAACACTCAAGGATACTTGGGATCCTAAATGAAACTTGGGTAGTCAGACTCTAAAGACCAAAAGTAAAGGTCTTTAAAGAGAAAAAGTCTTTAAAGTAAAGGTCTCTAAAGACCAAGATTAAAGGTACAACTTAAAGGCATACAAGCAGCATGTGCTGGAGTTGCTATTACTGGATCATGAAAGCTATTTGGTAAATAACCTGGAATTTTATAAGCTAGTTGTTAAAGTGATAGTAGCTTGATATCTGCTGTGGTTGGAATATTTACACCATGGAAATTGGCACATACTCCAATACCTTGGCTTTTTTTTTGAGAGAGAGAGAGAGTGATTTTACCAGCACATCTCCCTGCATAGGATGGTTTTTGGAGGCATGCCAAACTAGTCCTTCAGGAGCTGCCAAGGTAAGCCCAGGATTCTAGACTAACTGAGAAACATACAGTAATCGAAAGCATTGGCCTTGGGAGTTAGACAGACAATGTTTCTAATTTCATATTGTCACTTGTAGTTTCATGAGCCCAGTCCAATCATTTACCTGAGCCTGAGTTTTCCAATTTATAAAATAAAATAAGGATAAACACTTCACATAATTCTGATGATTAGGTAAGACAATGTGTATATAATCATAACCTCCCCTAAAGACAGTCCTTGGCACGCAGTAGCCACATAGTAGATACGTATGTGTTGAATGCTGACTGAGTCCATTCCAAGCGCACACCGTCACCTCATAGACCTTTGAGTCCAAGCCACTTCTTATCCAATTCTGATCACTCCCAAGGTCTGTATTTTTGATGACTGCCCTTGTCTTTAAGTTCCTGTTTGCCCATTTGTGCTCTCCCTCAAGCTTGGGCTCTCTCTCTCTCTCTCTCTCTCTCTCTCTGTTTCTCCTGAGGTCCTTTGGTCCTAAACTCCAAGGTTCCAGGGGGTGGATTTGTGCAATAGTTGTATTCATCTGTAATCAATATGTTGAATAAGCAGAAATTCTGAAATAATCAAAACACTATTTTATGTTTGTCCTCAAATATCCCTTTACAAGTGATTCAGTAAACAGCCTGGCAGTTCCTCAAAAGGTTAAACATATAGTTATCACACGACCCAGAAATTCCACTTCTAGATATATACCAAAAAGAAATGATGGCCAGGCACGGTGGCTCACACCTATAATTCTAGCACTCTGGGAGGCCAAAGCAGGAGGATCACTTGAGGTCAGGAGTTCGAGACCAGCCTGAACAAGAGTGAAACCCTGTCTCTATTTTTAAAAAATCAAATAAATTATTTTTTAAAAAAAGAAATGAAAATATATTTTCAGACAAAAACTTGTATACCAATGCTCATAGTAGCATTATTCACAATAGCCAAGAAGTAGAAACAACACAAATGTCAATCAACTGATGAATGGGTAAACAAAATGCAGTATATCCATACATGGATCTCCACCATCCATCTCAGTGATGCTGGATTATTATTTGTTAGAAAAATGAATGAAGTGCTGATTCATGATATAACATAGACGAACCTTGAAAACATTATGCTAAGTGAAAAAGCCAGTAGCAAAATACCACACAACGTATAATTCCATTTATATGAAATGCCCAGAATAAGCGAATCTATAGAGATAAGAAGTAGATTAGGGGTTACCTCGTGTTGGTGAGGGAAATGGGTATGAGCTTTCTTTTGGGGGTGATGAAAATGTAAAATTGATTGTGGCAATTGTTGCGTTAGACTTGGGGTGAAGGAATTGGAATCCCCCCTCACTTTCCTCCTGCAGGGAGAGGACGTGCACAGGACCTCCCCAAAGAACTCTCTCCGCAGATCTCGCCCACACTGTCCCTTTTTTATGTCTTCCATCTGGTGGAGGGACTCAATGATCACAGAATTGTTCTTAGAGATTTATGTAAATTATCTATGTAAATTATGCAGTTGTAATGTGACCCTTTAATCTTGAGGTTCTCAAATGTCTGGGCATGGTGATTGCAAATGCCATACTTCCTTGTCACCTGGCCAGGTTCCTCAGGGGACAGCCCTAGTCAGCAATGCTCCTTAGATCATCGTGAGACCTAGGAGACTCTGCTACCATCTTGAAAAGTTAGCCACAGAGGTACCTGGGCTAGCCCGGGTTTTTCACAGGCAGGTATGCAAACGAGGAGAAAAGCAAATTTACTCCTTCACTCAGTTGTTAACAGTGAACTTCAGAACAGAAGTTTAGCAGGCAAAGGATTTAGTCCTCTGTGCATGTCACAATACTTTATTTCTCAAAATCAAATGTGATCTGCTCAACCACCCTCGACCTCAGCCTTCTCCTGGCTGGTGGGAGACAGTGTGGGAATTCAGTAAATGAGAGGTAGTCAAGGGACTGTCTCTCTTCCCCTGCATTGGGTATTTCAAGAAGTCTGGAATTAGTAAGGCCAGAAAACCGGGACAGGAGGCAGCTCATTGCATCTTAGTGATCCCCAACGTTACACTGTCCCTTTGCGCTGTCTGCTGAGCAGGGTCTCCGCAACCCATCTCACGGATACTGCTCTGCAGCTGAGCCCAGAGACACCCTGGCAGAAGCGCAGTTCCTGTGGTACGTACAGCCATCAGCCATCTGGGGTGCTCTTCAGGGCATTAGTCTCTGGCACTCCATCTCCACCCTCCCCAGTCTTAAATGATCCGTCCCACCTTCCCTGACCAAAAGCTCTTTCCTTCTCTCTCTGTCCAGCCTGATGGAACAAACCGAGTCTTACGTTGGGTCCATCTGACTCCCGAGCCTGCGCTCTTAATTTCCAAGAGTTACTATAGGCCAGGTTACAGAGCAGAAAACAGAAGGCAAGGGTTACTGCTTAAATATTTCTTTTATAGACAAGCAATAATCCCAGAAAAGACTCTGAAACTCAGAAAATTCTGCCCCAATCCAACAATTCCTCCAGGGCAGAGAGGCGTACAAATGCAGGATTCCTTACTCCCAAGCCAGCACCCTTTCATCCACACCCTGGTGCTCTGCTCTACGACAAAAATGCTCCTTTTGGAAACTTAGTCTTTTTGTACTTTTCTACTGTAGAAAAAACCACCCGTTAGCAAAAACCAAAATAGTAATTTTCTGTGGAGTGGATAATCACTCACTCCAGTAAACTAAAACAACACATACTATGGTTAGAGCAGGAGAAATGTGAAAAATCCTTTGCTTTGTTTCTCTCTGTATATAAAAAGTATACATGTGTGTCTGTGTGTACACATTATGTGTACACACTTTGCAGTTCTCCTAACTTATAAATAAGAGCCATTCCTGGCCTGGCCACCCACCCACTGCTGCAGTGAACTCTTTTCCGGGGCTAGAGCAGAGCCAAATAGAATCAGTTTCTGTAACTATTATTTATAATCTTTAGTTTTAAAAATTCACCTCCTGGAAAACTTTTGAACAGTGTGGCATTGATAAGGCGTGAGAGAGAATAACTAAGAAAAAGGGGAGGGGGAGAAATGGCTGAGGCCTCACGCTGCCTAAAATACACCCCCAGCATTGATCTTCTATAACAGAGGTCAATTCAACAGACGTTCACTGAACACTTTCCACCTGTCAGACTCTCTGCCAGGTGGTGGAGATGCAAAAATGAGTAAGTTGATCTGCTTCAAAGGCTCATGGTGATGGGGTAAATGGATGTGTCAGAATGAACACTCTTAAGGAAGATTAAGAGAACATAAAAAAGCCTGTAAGTACGAAAGGTTTCATCTTAAGGAAGAGCTTTCTGGGGCAGTACAGCATATACAGCAGCCAGACCATTGCACGGTCGGGGTTCGCCTCCCAACGCCGCTACCGACCTGACCGCTCTGTGCCTTAGTTCCTGCATCTGAAGAACAGGGATAACATCCATGGCCTGGAGCTGTTGTCAGGATTAGAGAAGACAGTGCACATCAAAGACGTGCTGCAGTGCTTGGCATGTGGTAAGTGTTCAATAAATCATATAAAGTAAAGCAGAATCGGGGCTAAAGAGAGGTGGGTTGGAGAGCTCATTCTGAAAAGGGTAGTTGGAAAGACCTCTCCAAAGAGTTGCAACTCAAATGAGGTGACAAAGAGGGGACCAGAAGTGCAAAGGCATGTTCGGGGAAGAACAAGCAGCTAGTGTGGCTGGAGTGGAGAGAAGAAGGGCGTGAGTGGTAGGAAGATGTCGCAGAGGTAGCCAAGGGCTAGATCACATATGGAAAGACTCTGGCTTTTCTTTCCAGTGTGATGGAAGCCATTTGCGGGTTTGGAGTAAGGGAGAGCAATGATGTCATGTCCCCATGTGTTGCTGGGTAGAGAATAGACGTTAGAAAAGCAGGAGTGGACACCGGGCAACAAATTAGGAGGCTGGTTCAGTAACCGAGACAGAAATGATGGTGATTTGTACGGTGGTAGCAGCAAAAGCAGTCAGCGTGGTCAGGTTTCAGCTATATTTTGAAAATATGGTTCGTAGGATTTGATGATGTCACAGTATTCGTTTCTTTGTTTATTGTCCATTTCTGACAGTAGAAAATGATCTTCAAGAGGGCAAAGATTTTGAGTTTTTGTTTTCTCTGATTTTTATTTTCATTGTTCTACTCCCAGTTTCTAAAATAGTGCCCGATGTATAACTAGCACTCAATATATATTTGTTCTGTATTTGTTTAATGAATAATATATGGAATATGGGGTATGAGGGAAAGCAAGTGTCAAAATGAGTCCACCATGGAGCTGACTCTGCCCGTATGCCCATGTCCTGATTCATGACCAGGTCTCAGCTTTACTCCTATGCTGTATGCTCAAGACAAGTGGAGATACATATATAGTCATAATATACATATTCATCCAAGAATCATGGGACATGACCTTGAGAGGTCATCTAAGGAAGCCCCACACCCTCAGATGGGTACAGTCACGTTCCTTTTGACTTATGCGGCAAGTTAAGGCCCAGTGAGCTGAAGTGACTTGCCTAATATAATTGAGCATAACAATGGTAATAGATACATTTATTTTGTGTTTACTGTGTGTTAAGCAAAGTGCTTTATAATCTTCACAGTTACTCACAGAAGTGGGGACTCTGATTGTCCCCATTTTACAGATGAGGAAAATGTGATGCCACAAGGCCATCAACCAGGAAATAATGGAGCCAGCATTCAAACCCAGGTCTAGTTGGATGTTACGGTCTCAACCCTATACAGTTTCATAGTGTTACAACAGCCGGTATATTGGTCTCCTGTCTTCCTGGGTTAGGTAGATAAGAACAACACAAGGGCTCGTGAATACTTAGCTTCTCTGGGTTCCTCCACTGACTTGGTCGTCCTTGTGACCTTTTGGACTTGGCTCCTACTGAGCTGAGGAGGTGTGGTGAGCGTCAGTCTGTTACTTTTCTCTGTTCCCAGTCTTAATCTTCCCTTTAGATCACCTTGAATGAAATGTATAGCAGGTCAACTTAGACATGTGATATTGTGTGTTGTTACAACAAATTGCAAAGACCCATGCAACTGATTTCTATTGTTTTTTCAAAAGATTCAAAAGTGATTGTACTTTATCTTCCTTTTATGTCCAAATCAGTTATAAATGGCCTAGGAGTTGGATAATCTTTCCATATACTACATAGGTTACTGGTTATCTTTGGTACCTTTTCAATATTTCCATGCATTTTAATGACATCTTGATTAAGACTGTTATTCAATTTCCGGTACTGACTTATGAAATAATTTATATGTAACTGACAGCTAACACAGAACCACTAACTCAGAAAAAATATGGCATTGGTTGAAGAGAAGTAAAAACTCAAAGCATCTCGTGGGATGCTAAATTTTCAAAGGCTAACAATTTGCTTTTTCCTTAACTTTTATAAGAATGTAGCTTTTATTTCAATAGTATTATATGGCTTTTAGAAATGATTTAACATTTTTAAACACTAGAATGTGTGAAATATCACAAAACCAAATATTCCATATTAAATATAGAATATATACATGTGAAAAATCAGAAAGGGCAGGCATAGAACTTTAACACATGATTGATTGTGGACCTACTGTTTATACCAAGCACTAGACAGAGAGAAATAAGATATGGCAAGAATAAATTGCACAGAGGAAACCAAGACAGAGATTTCCATTTTCTGACATGGAGAGCTCAAAAGGTCCAATATCACTTAGCCTATATTGAGTTACGATGGCTATTTAATGCCACGCTGTTTTATTTGAGAAAAAGATGTTAACAGGGCCAGGAGAACTTAAAACTACTCCACTAACAGCTAAAATTTTGGAGTGCTTAACTATGCCCGATACTGTTAAAAGCATTTTAAATGTATCGACTGAATCCTTACAATAACTTTGTGAAGCAGAAAGTATTATTATTGTCATTTTGCAGATGGGAACAATGTGCGATGTGAGATTGAGTGACATATACAAGGGATGCAACAAGTAAATGGCTGAGCAGGGATTTGAATGTAGGCGGTCTGGCTCCAAAATCCAGGTTCTCTCAACAATAACAACATAATAATTTAAATAACATCATTTCTAAGTTCTTAGTATGTGCTAGCCTTTACTGTTGAAGCATCTTATCTTTTATCTCATTGGTTCCTTTCAACATCCCAATGTAGTTGGGTTTGCTGTCCCAATGTTACAGGTGAGGAACTAGAACTTTAAAAGGCTTAGATTTATCTTACTTGTTTCCACTTTCCTCTCCCCATTGAGTTGTTGATATGAGGAGGCAGAAACAGGGCCAATGTTTGAGCACACAGAATCTGAAGACTGGAAGGAAATTAAAAACAACTAAACCCAAGGCCGATACGAAGCTTCACCCTCTTTTCCAACATCTCTGGCTTGAACCTCTTACTGACAAGGTTGTTAGTTCTAGACCTTCCCTTCTGGATGGAAAAGGCAAATTCTGGTTCAGATGTTAAAAGGAAAACCTTTCCTCATTTTAAAGAAGCTGAAGTAAAATAAGATGAAGTCATTTATTTAAAAGGAATCCATGGGAAAGAGTTAAAAAGCTTTGAGAGTTCAAGACTATCCTCAAAGCTATTATTTTTCAAACCTTACGAAGATGAAAGAGGAAAAGTTGGAAATATTGTTCAACAATAAGAACTACAGGAAAAACGACTAGTAGAGATGACCCTGTTCCCTGTCAAGAGCAGAAAGCATTTTATAACCAGACCTGGAAATAGCATACATTATGTATGGTACAACCTAATTGCAAAGGAGGCTGG
The DNA here is from genome assembly GCA_963575035.1 of Avahi laniger. Classification (NCBI taxonomy): domain Eukaryota; kingdom Metazoa; phylum Chordata; class Mammalia; order Primates; family Indriidae; genus Avahi; species Avahi laniger. Next base: position 9,471 of record CAUYSK010028005.1, read on the forward strand.
GAAATATAGTCTTCCTACGTGACTAAGAAGAGGAAAAGAAAACAGGCTTTCAGAAATATATGATATCTCTGTTCCCAATTGCAATGACTTCCACAACTCTACCCCTAGATTTCCACTTAAGAGTTGAAGGGGAAGTTATGAAAATGAACCAAATGAACTATATCCCTGACACCTAACAATATTCCTAATATATTGTAGAAAGGCATTTGTTGAATGACTGGGTTATGTAACCTCACAAATTTGGACATGAAAAGTCTCTATCACTCTGTAAGTCTGGAACATGAAAACAGGAAAAGAAATTCCCCCTGACCTGGCTCTCCACCAACTTCCATTTCTTCCCCAGAACTTTTATGGTTAAAAGTTACATTAAAGATTATAGAATGGAGGAATTCATTCTAGAGCATAAGACCGAGGGCTTAGTCTTGGTTTGACGCTTTCTAGGTATGTGATCTTTAACAAAGGCTAAGCTCAATGGACCTCGGATTTCTCATCTATAAATGGTTGTGGGAGTGGGTATGTGGAAACTACCCAGGGGCTTATCCAACTGTTCTTTCACCTTCTTACTGGAGAACAGTACCCCAATTGTTTGTAGGTGGCAACATGCACACCCCCGAGGGATTAATTATGATTGGTTTAAGCCAAGGATGGCAATTCTTTCCTTTTTGACCCTAGTTAGTCTAAAGGTAGGCTTGTGATTAGGTTACAGCCAATGAGATTAAGGGGAAGTCTGCCAGGAAAAATTTGTCCTCTCTGATAAAAGACAAAGCTTCATGAGAAGGCCCTTTGGCCCTATCAACTTCCTCCTTGGGATACCGCAATGTGAGACTGTGAGGTTTGGCGTTGGTGCCGCTTGCCCACACCTTTAGAGAAGACATTACAAACACCCTGGAGCTCCTGCACGGAAAGATTGAAAGAGCCAGGGTCCTCATTGACATTGTTGAGCCTTTGAAACACTAGGGATAACCTATTTCCAGCCCTAGTGTTACATGAAAAATGTGCCCTTCTATGGTTTAAACCACTTTATTTGCATATCCTGTTACTTGCAGCTAAGAACATTCCCAACTGATGCAAAGTAGATGATTTTTAGAGGTCTTTCCAGCTCCAAAATTGTCAGAGTCTTAAATAACAGTTCAAAAGAAAAGAAAAGTGGCAAATGTACTGAAATATATGAGTGGATAGGAAAAGTTTAAATGGGGGAAGAAACAATGGAAGGTAGCTAAACCCAGACATATCAACCAGGTGACAGACATGGCATAAAGAGCTTAAATGCAAATTGGAATGCCCACAGAAACAGAAAATTGGGCCAGATCCCTATGGAGGAAGGAAAAGAGCTGGTGCAAGTCTGTGGGAATAAAATTACAGAGTAAATATAACCTGAACAAACGTGCAACTTTATCAAGAAACAAATGATCATTTAAAAAGCCTTTGAAATTATATTCGTTCAAAGTAAATGCTATCTTTTGATAAGCAAAAGAGTATTATAGATGACTTTAAAATGATCCCTTCTATCTAAATCTTACATGTCTATGGTTGGGCTTTTTTGTAACTGTTATCTTTCCAGAAAACTGCCTATGGTCAGATGAGTAGAACAAGTTGAAAATCAAACCAGAGTAGGGAATAGAAGGGTTGAAGATTGTCTTATACAAAGCAGTTATTCACTGCCTGTGTCTGATTCTGTAATTGGCATTAACCTTTTTTGTAGAGAATTCATTGAGCATTGCAGGGCACCATATCTGGTATTTATAAAATGCTGTATAAATATTGGTTGAATCTGATTTCGTATACATATTTTAAGTGACTCTGCTCTATTTAGAGCAATAACCAGAACAAATTGAAGGGCTTTAGTCAGCAATGAACAAACATGAACACTTTTGGGATCTTCCAGAAGGGACATAATGATCTCAGGTCCCACTTTGAACAATACATCAAATCTAGAATCCTGGTATTTGGGTAACATACAGAGGGTCATAATAAAAATGATCAACGTTTATTGAGTGTCCTCAAACATTGTACATTCGCTTTCTCATTTAATCCTCATAATAGTCCTATGAACTGGGAACCTCTGCTATCTTCATTTTACAAATTGAGAAACTGAGAATTAGGTTCAGTAACCTCACCAAGGTCACTCAGTCTAGAAAGTGGCAGAACTCAAGCCCAATTCTATCTGATTCAAAAACTCCGTTGTTTACCACTATACTACACTGCCTGTCAGGAAAAAAAGATGAAAAAGAAGAGTGGGTTCTGCACCAGTCCAGGCTAGAAGAAAGTTGTTTCTCAGGTAGACAAGATCAAAAAAGTGTAGGCAAGGAGAAGGACCTGGACATCGAACAGGATCTTCCTTGGAGAATAGAGAAAATTAGCAAAGGGAGATGACTCAGCATGACGCTGGGATAAAAACAGGTAAAACTAAGAAAAAGTAAAATACAGCCCTCTAAAGTAATCAAGGAAGAAAAAGAACTGGACAAAGAACAGTTGAATTTAGATATCCAGTGTATCTGGATTTCTCTGGTAGCACAGGAAATCTCAAAACAAGTTTTTCCCTCCTATCTTGGATTCTTCCTAATTCAGCTTTTTTGATATCTGATGGAACTCTCATTCTGCAAAAAGCAAAACATTTGATGAATCCTCCACTTGCCTTGTTAGCAATTTCTTCTTTTAGAAGATCCAGGGAGCAGTGATGAGGGACATATGACTGAGTGGAGACTGTGCCGATGAGCTCAGATTTTCAAAGGGCATGCACAAGAAGAGAGAATGAGGGACACAAAATCAAGACTGAGCACAAAGCCCCGTAAGAATAAAGTCCAGGACGCTAATGCTCTGAATCTCTGAGGCTTATAAAAACTGCTAAGAACAATATAAAGGGATTCTTTTAGTTTATTCAGAGAATAGACCTGCTGCTTGGAGCTGAAAATATAATGCTAACAGATTTTAAAAAGAAAAAAGCAACAAATGGAAACAAATGGGAAAATCAAATTAGAATAATTTTCTTGCAAAGGAACTAAGGACAAAAATGTGAATGAGATCTAGGAGGACCACAGGGGATAGTACAGAAACCCTGGGCTGGAAATGGCAGACCTGTTATCACCCCTAGGCTTGAAGGGACTTCAGGAGAGAGAAATTACCAGAACCGAGAAGGAGAGAGGGTCATATTAAGCACAAAAGATTTAGAGGAGCAATAATGTTTCTGTAGAAGGATGTGGCAAACCAAAGGCTGCCTTGAAGGAATGAGGCCAGGGGCACAAATCCCTGACCCTCTCTCCTCCCCTCCTCCAGTGTCCTGCCAGGGCTCCCCACTGGCTAAACCTGGGATCCAGAAGGCTAGCAGCCCTTCCACATCGAACAGACAGGGAAGCTTCCAGGGCAGAGAGCAGAGTGGGACAGGCTAAAGTGAATCTAGGGGATCCACAGAGGAGATAGCTGGCACTCTGCCTCCATGACTTCGTGCTTCTAAACCTTCCACATAAAGTGGGCACTAAATATCAACCCGAACACATCTTTAAAGCAGAGTCTTCCCAGCATCTCCCTGGCTCTAACTACTTCTGTTTCCTTTAGCTATTTACTTACATCTGAGCCAATGCCAATGGTGCAACTCTCCTCCAATGCTGCAAATATTCCTGGTATGAAATGCCTTCTTTCTAGATTGCTGCAATGGAACAAGTTTTAGTGGCCTAAGTTTCAAAGGGGTGAGAAAAACCACATGTCCAATCACCTAGAGGTCTACAGCAGAGTCAGCTGATGCCAAAGCTTCATGTGTCCCTTCTATTATGTAGCTTTGATACTTGGAAGCAGCTGTTCAGCCAGCGAATCCATTTCCCAGCCCCACTGTCTTCTAGATGGGGGTCAGGTGACTAGTCCTGGCCAACGGAATGACAGCAAAAGTGATGTGTATCTTCATACGGCCAAGGCGGCTATTAGGTATGTGGTGTAACCTCATGCTCACTCTCCCTTCCATAGTGACATAGTGAAGGTGGTGATGGTGGTGTCAAAGGTTAGAAAGACCCTAATCCCTAAATTTCCATTTACAAGAAAACCACTCAGGAGAGTTGCCTGACCAGCAATATCCACATTTCGAAAATGAGAAGTAAACTTTTATATTGTTAAGAGTGGCTGGTTGTTTGTCTTAGCGGTTAGCCTATCCCGACTAATGTAAGGACCTGTCCGCTGTAGTTAATACCTGTAATCCCACTTCCAAATTCCCCACCCTTGGCTTCAAATTATAGTAAGTGGAATAAAAGACTAGGGTAGAAAATTGTCTGCTAACTGCCTCTCCAAGATTTTGTTGTTTAAATATTTTGTGCAGGAAACATTTGCACTGATGTTTTTGTTGTTAAAACATGTGCAAATTATTTTCTTTTTGCTAAATTGCAGTTTGAGGCAGTTCTGGAATCATCAAAAGAATATGATATTTGGACTATTTCAGTCCAAGTTCTATCACCTGCTTATGCTTCCTGACCTTGAGAAGATCTGATCAGCTCTCTTTTCTGTCAAATAAGGATATTAATAATGCTTCCCTGTCAGGTTGTCGTGAGGATCAAATAAGATAAGGGATATGAAAACATTTTGTTCACTAGAAAGCTTTAGACAAAATTAGTTCTCCACTAAAAGGAAGTCAAGTTGCATTTGCCTTTTGAGATCGTTCTGCCGTGTCATAGTGTTGCTGATAAATTCCCTCCCCTGCTTTTTCTCTCAGATGGTCAGGTTCACTTCCTTCCACTCTCTCTCACCTCTATGAACAGGAAAGCAGTTCTCTGTATTGTTTGGAGTTTTGCAATTTGAGTTGTGCCTAAGGAAGAATGATTTTTAAAAATGGATCCAAAAAAAATTAATAGAAATAACTTCTGAACATTTTAGGGCCATGGTTTACAGTAAAGCTCATTCTTTGCCCTGGGCTGTAGTTTTGCGTTGAATTTGTTGAGTTTCTCCTATGTACACACACACATGCGCGCACACACACACACACACACACACACAGACCCATATCCAATCCCCTGTTTACTATTCCACATAGAATGTGACTTTTTGCTATTTTAATTTCCACTATATTTATAAGATTTTTAATCACTTTTTTATTTTAACTCAGGACGTAAATAGTGAATATAGTTCAATCCTCTTGTTTTATAAGTGAGGAAACAGAAGCCCAGAGACATTTCATGACCCAGTTTAAAAATCACCTCCTCCAATAAGCTTTCTAAGTTTTTGCTTCTCTCTCACAGGCTGAGCAGAGCACCCTTTCTCCATCACAGAACTTGTTGGCGATAGACAGAACTAGATTCCGAACTCCTTATAGGAAGGAAAAAAGTCTTCTCTGCATCCCAGGGACCTCTGACTTCCATGTAAATCCCAGGATGTCTTCTACTTCTGTCTCATTGGCCAAAACTATGTCACATGGCCACCTCCAGCTGCAAGGGAGACTGGGAAAGAGTATTTAGCTAAGCACATTGCTTTCCCAGACAAAATCAGGGTTCTATGAACAAGGAAGGGGACATGGATGTTGAGTTGGCTACTCACAGTATCTGCTCTAGGAGTTCAATAAATATTCATAGACTGAATGTCAGCATTAGGCATTCAAGGTAAATTGAGAAAACTAAGTTTACCATAGTGGTAGAACAGGGGCTAGAACTTAGGTATGCTGAGCTTCATTCTAAAGCTCTTTGTACTACCTATTACTATCTCAATATCATAAATTCAGTAATATGAGTATCTGGTTCTGCATTCTTTTCAAGAATCACTGTTCTCTCTCTGCAGTATCTGAATTTCTCTAACAGATATGTAACCAATCCTACCAGGGGTTTTCTCTCCAATTCCTCTGTAGTATTTACCCAAATACCTTAGTAATAGGAATGTGACATTGATGGGAATCTAATAAATGTAAGATCTTGGGGGGGTTTGCAGGGTTTTCCCAGTTTTTGATTTTACTTACTTCCAGACTCAGATTTATTATGACAGGTAACTCTATCTCACCCAACATTACAGAGTTATTAATAACTTGCCCTGCTGAATAAATTGGAGACCCTGAAAAATGTGGAGTAAGCGTTTGTTATTCACATATGGGATTTACCAAGTTTCCGCATTTGAAGGTCTAATATTAGGATTCACACGTTGTGCGAGGCTTTGCAGAGAAAAAGACATTTCACGTCTTCTCAACTTTGAAAATAGGGTATACTTTGCATGCAAACAAGTCTATGTGAGTACAGTGATTTTTAATAAATTGCCAAGAAACAAGGTTTAAGGAAACTATAAGAAATATGTTTCCAGGATAATTTCAAAAGCAGAAAATAAAATTAGGTGCAAGGATTTACAAGGACTAGTGGATCAGGAATAAGGAGGCTGCACATTAGCTTGGGCTCTGCTCATAATTAGCAGTGTGACCTTATGGAATCTCAACATTTGGAACTTCAGTTCTGTCACCTGTAGGAAGAAAGGGTTGTACCAGGTGATCTCAAACCAGTCCATGTCTAAATTTTGTGATTCTATTTCTTATGCACTGAGACCAAGATAGTTAATTTGTGGAATTACATGATGGCCAAATCCAGAAAAGGGCATGTTAACCTTTTGCCAGTGTTACCCTTGGATTTAAGGCTGGTAATATTTAACACTTATTTATCATAGAATTATTATTATTTTGGCACATTACCATTTGTTTGCAATTTACAGACTTGTAATCATTGGGAACATACTGTTTTGAATTCCATTCTTTTCACTTAATATTTTATTATAAATATTTGTCCATATTCCTACAGTCTTCCTAATTACAGTTTTGATGATGCTATATTATTCCATTTGGTTGATACACCACAAATTTGGAGTAATCCTTTCCTTCCTCTCACACTCCACATCCAAATCCTATCAGCAATACTGTGAGATTATATCCAGAATCTGACATCTCACTACCTCCGTCACAACCATCCTTGTCCAAACCATCATAATCTGTTGCCTGTATTAATTTCACGGTCTTCTAGCTGGCATCTGCACTTCTATACTTGCCCACTACAGTATGTATTTCACATACTGCTTTGGGAGAGATCCTTTCAAAATGTTGTTGTTTCTTGTCCCTCCTCTTCACAAAACTCTCCAATAACCTTAGAGCAACTGAGTCCTTCCTATGGGCTCCAGCTCTATCCAAAATAATACAAGAGGTGCTAGATCACCATTATATTTTGTGGCTGAGTAGAACTCCATGGTATACATATACCACCTTTTATTAATCCACTCATATATTGATGGGCACTTGGGTTGTTTCCACATCTTTGCAATTGTGAATGGTGCTGCTATAAGCATTCTAATGCAGATGTCTTTTTTATAGAATGTCTTTTTTTTCCTTTGGGTAGATGTCCAGTAATGAGATTGTTGGATCAAATGGTAGTTCTGCTTGTAGCTCTTTGTGGTATCTCCATGTTACTTTCCACAGAAGTTGTACTATTTTTCAGTCCCACCAGCAATATTATTCATTTTTTTAGAACCTTCTATTAATACTAACACCACCAGGACCCACTAAAATAGAAAATCCATGAGGGCAGGGACTTTGTTTTGTTTGCTGCTGTAGCTCCCATGCCCAGGACAGTAGGTGGTCAGTAAACAGTTGTTTAATAAATTAACTAAACCATTTGTTAAGTGTAGAATGTCATGTTATAAGTTTTGTGGTAGAATATTCAGGAGAGAGTGTTAGGAGATGAGGCAAGGCAAAGAGAGCAGCAAAGCTCCTTGTGTGCTGTGCTAAAGCTTTGAATTTCATCATTGACCAATCAGGAGCCATCAGGGAAATGACAAAATCATATTTGCATTTAAAAAATAAACTCTGCCAATCATGGAGCAAATGCATTTGATGTGAAAGAAATAGAAGGCAGTGAGAGAACTATTGCAAAAGCCCATGAAAGACAAAACATTAAAAACAGAATGATCCAGCAATTCCACTTTTGTGTATAGAACCAAGAGAATTGGTTCTCTTGTAAGCAGGGACACAATGAGATATTTGCACACACATGTTCACAGCAGCATTATTCACAACAGCCAAAAGATGGAAGCAACCTAAGTGTCCATCAATAGATGAATAAATAACCAAAACGTAGTATATACATACAATGGAACACTATTCAGCCTTAAAAAGGAAGGAAATTCTGACATATGCTACAATAAGAATGAACCTTGAAGACGTTATGCTAAGTGAAATAAGCCAGCCACAAAAAGAGAAATCCTTTATGATTTCACTCATATAAGGTATCTGGAGTGGTCAAATTCATGGAGACAGTAAGTAGAGTGGTGGTCACCGGGGCTGAAGAGAGGGCAGAAAGGGGAATTACCATTTAATGGGTACAGAGTTTCAGTTTTGCAAGATGTAAAAAGTTCTGTGGATGGATGATGGTGATGGCTGGACAACCATGTGACTGTGCTTAATGCCACTGTACCAAACACTTAAAAATGGTTATAATGGTAAATCTTATGTTGTATATATTTTACCATAACTTTTAAAAAAAAAAAAGCCCATGAGAAAGCCGATGCAAGCCAGAGCCTGGGTAATGGAAGAGAAAATGGTCAGCAGAGGACTGATTCAAGAGACATGAAGAAAATTTGAAGCCACAGGATTTTGAGATCCACCGGTTGTGGGGAATGAGGACAAGTGAGAGGAGGATTTCCAGGTTTCCAGTTGGGTATCTGGAGTTGGCAGGGCTGCCTCAACAGAAAAGGGAGGAAGAGAAATGGATTTGGGGAGAAAGATGATGAGCTCAGTTTTGAACTTAAGTTAGAACCATCTGTGGGTCTTCCAGTGAAGATACCCAGTAAGCCTTTAAATATAAAATGCAAGATTTTAAGAGAGACATTCGAATTGGAAATACAGATTTGGCATCCTTCGCAGATAGTCATTGGAATAATTGACATCCCTCAGAAAGGGGTTAGGGAACGAAGAGGAGTTGGGGAGTAGAATCCTGGGGCCAGAAAAGGAAGAAATGTCTGCATAGGGAGATAATGAAGAAAGAGTTGAAAGGGAGCTAGGAGCCCCCAGGGAGTTGATGGTTTTAAGACAAAGTGGCCAAGGGTATCAATAGCTATGGCACATTCAAGAAATGTAAGTACTGAAGTGGATCCCTTGAATCTAGCCACTGGGAAGATCAATGAAGATGCTGATAGGAGCAACTTGAGGACAAGGGTAAGTTTGAAAACCAAATTGCAGTGAAATTACCAAGAAGGAAGTAGAAGTTAAAGGCATGGATAGGAATTGGAGAAGAAAATTACAATGTCTCTCATATGTGTGTGTATACATATGTATATATAAAATCTCCTATAATTGAGACCTTTGATCTGGCTGAAAAAAACTAATCAGCTGGGGGTGTCGGTGGAGAAACACCATTTATTTTTTGGTGATGACTTAACTCTGCCAAGTAAGTTAGCATATGTCCACCTACTCAGCCCTGAAAAAACAAAACAAAGAACATAGCTGGTTTAAAATAAATGGTATCTGTGGTAGAGACGATAGTTTTTCTACACATTATCCCTTCTCACCTTCTCTTATAACAGAGCTCTGATTTTATACAGGCTAGCAATATACTCAACTAGAAGTCTACTTCCCCCAGCCTCCCTTGCAACTAGAGAGATATAAGTGGAAATCTTTGGGTGTGGCTTTCTAAAGAGCTCCTTAAGGAAGACCAACTCAGGAGGGTGGTGCCTCCCTTTTGTCCTATGCCCTTTCTCTTCTTCCTTTCTGGAAAGAGGATGTGATGGATGGACCTCCAAGAGCCATAGTGGGCCCTTGGAGCTACTTTGAGGATGGAAGTTACATGCTGAAAATGGCAAGGCAGAAAATACACCTATGTCTCTAATGCTCTCACAGAGATACCATACCTTCTCCGAAGGGTTGATCTAGAGGATTCTCGTATGTGAGAGAATAAATCACTACTTGATTGTAGCTGAGTCTCTGCTATTAGCAGCTGAACACAATTCCTAACTGCAATGTCATCTCATACATCTGACTATGAATTACTATTCTGTTCAGGTCTGATTTTCTCTAAGAGCTGCCACTAAAACACTGCAATATTAAGAGCCCTGGAAAAGCTGTCTGCTTGAGACATAGACTTACCTAGCTGCTGATGCTGAAAATTCCTGGGATAGTGGCCAGAGCCTTGTTTTACCACTCAAGATAAGGTTTAAGTTTCAAATAAGCTTTAGAGAAATGTCTTATGGACTAGAATTTATTCTCGGAGCCTGTCCTGGGTTTTGATCAGGGCGGGGCAGGAAGAGAATACTGATGAACGTTGGGGAAGAAGGGAAATTAAAGGAAGAGGAGCTCCTGGCAGAGCCAGGCAGTCAGGCACTAGGGCCCAGATGACACATTCACCACCTTCTTAAGTATGCCTTAAGGTTGGCTCAGTAAGAGGCCAATAGTGAAATAACTCATGTTTATGGAGCACTTACATAATTTCCTTTAATTCTTACAATATCCTTGTGTGATTGGGTGGTACTGTTATCACCCCCCATTTTACAGATGAGGAAGCTGAGGCACAGAGAGTTTAAGTAAATGGGAGATGTGAAATTTGAACAAAGGTCTATCTCATGCCAGAGCCTTAGCTCTAACTAATGATAATTTTTAAAAATAATAATAACAGTCAACCTATATCAAGCACTTATCATGTACCAAGAATTTTACATGTATTAAATTTACCTACCTCATGAGGTAGGTACAACTCATGTACCCATTTTTTAGAAGAGGAAACTGAGGCAAAGAGAAGTTAAGGAACTCTCCCACAGTCCAAGCAATGGGAGACCTGGAATTTGAACCCAAGTGTATCTCACTCCAGAATTAATAAATATTGAAAGGAGATATTTATTTTTTTCTAACTTTTTCAAAGCCCCTCAATTTTTAATCTACTAAAGATTCAGACTGTAAGCGATGCCATGTTTCAGGACATCGTTTTCCAATGCTCTATTCGCTGTTAGAAGCAAACACTGTAAAAATCCACTCATAAGGGCATTAATGACACTCTAGCAATGGTGATATCCATTATTCTCCTTATTTTACAAATTTGGAAGCAAGAGGTCGTGGGACTTGCCCACCTACAATAAAGGAATCAAAATAATGGCTCCAGGGAAAAAAGCGGACCCACCGCTTCATTCTGGAGGAGCTCAGCGGCGAGATAGAGGATGCAGCTCTTCCCCGTAATTCTGAGCTTGTAAAGGTCCCACGCACCTCGGATTTAAAGAAGAAACGTTAAAGATGAAACTTTCTCTCTTCTCCTTTGGACTAAAGGTTTATTTTTTCACTCCTGCGGAATTGCATCACCGCAGCCGATCGCCTGGGAACAATGTCCAGGTGTCAGGGACTCGGGAGCCCAAGCCCCAGGTGCCGGGGACAGGAGGTGGCGGTGGATCAGCCTGACATCGGAACAAACGTCTCGGAGCAAGGGGACGGGCTGAGCGGGGAGCAGCGCAGCGTTTCCGGCTTCATCAGCTGCTGCTCTTGGGCCCCCGGCACGTTCTCTTGCAGCTGACGGGCAAAGTCACTCACGTGGATGGAGGACACAAAAGAAATCCCGAGCTGAGGCTGGAATTCGCCCTGCGGTGCATTGGACAGGCTCCCCAAGAGTGTCCTTGGCGTCTCCTCTTTGCGGAGCCCCTGAGGCTGATGAATTCAGTCTCCCTTCCTGAGTTCTGCAACAATTCAAGCTGGAAGGTCCTAAAAAGGAAACAGGCCTCTGAGACTGTGTTTAGAAACATCCCTGGCAGTGCGGTTGTGAGGGGAAATAGCTGCCTCCAGGCCCCTGGTTACTTGAGGGTCAGCCCCTTGTAGTTCCACCATGTGAAATACCCCTGTGAGTGGACTATTAATGCATATGTTGGATAATGCTAATTTTTTTTGCTTGAAGTCAACCTCAGTGGTTTTTAAAAAAATAAAATTAAAACAGCCATGAGAAACCATTTTCCACTTTTCAAATACTTGAATTGTTTTATAGTATTAATAGTAAATGCGGAAATTAATAGTAAATGCTGAGATGTGAGGAAGGGACATGAAATGATTTTCTAATACTCAGAGGTGGAAATACAGATTGGCAAACAACTTGGCAAGAGCCACAAAAATATTCATATTATTTTTGACCCACTGATTTCACTTGGGAATTTATCCTAGGAAATAATTAGAAATGCAAACAATGATTGATATACAAGAATGTTGTAGTAAGGACATTGTCTTCTCACAACTATTACAGCAGGCTCCAGAGCCTTCTCTCTACTGTGCACAATGGCAACTCTTAAGGAAAAACTCATCACACCAGTTGTAGAAGAAGAAGCAGAGGTCCCAAACAATATGATCACTGTAGTGGGTGTTGGACAAGTCGGTACGGCGTGTGCTATAAGCATTCTGGGAAAGCCTCTGGCTGATGAACTTGCTCTTGTGGATGTTTTGGAAGATACGCTTCAAGGAGAAATGATGGATCTGCAGCATGGGAGCTTATTTCTTCAGACATCTAAAATCGTGGCAGATAAAGATCACTCTGTGACCGCCAATTCCAAGAGTGTGGTGGTAACTGCAGGTGTCCGTCAGCAAGAGGGGAAGAGTCGTCTCAATCTGGTGCAGAGAAATGTTAATGTCTTCATGTTCATTATTCCTCAGATCCTCAAGTACAGTCTTGATTGCATCATAATTGTGGTTTCCAACCCAGTGGACATTGTTACATATGTTACCTGGAAACTAAGTGGATTACCCAAGCACTGTGTGATTGGAAGTGAGTGTAATCTGGATTCTGCTAGATTTCACTATCTCATGGCTGAAAAACTTGGCATTCATTCCAGCAGCTGCCATGGATGGATTTTGGGAGAACATGGCGACTCAAGTGTGGCTGTGTGGAGTGGAGTGAATGTGGCAGGTGTTTCTCTCCAGGAATTGAATCCAGAAATGGGAACAGACAATGATAGTGAAAATTGGAAAGAAGTGCATAAAGTGGTGGTCGAGAGTGCCTGTGAAGTTATCAAGCTAAAAGGGTATACCAACTGGGCTACTGAGTTAAGTGTAGCTGATCTTATTGAATCCACGATGAAAAATCTATCCAGGATTCATCCAGTATCAGCAATGGTGAAGGGGATGTATGGCATTGAGAACGAAGTCTTCCTGAGCCTCCTGTGTATCCTCAATGCTCAGGGATTAAGCAGTGTTATCAACCAGAAGCTAAAGGATGATGAGGTTGCTCAGCTCAAGAAAAGTGTAGATACCCTGTGGGACATCCAGAAGGACCTAAAAGACGTGTGACTACTGAGCTCTAGGCTGTAGAAATTTAAAAACTACAATGTGATTAACCCTGAGCCTTTAGTTTTTATCCATATACATGGATCATAGTTTGTTTTTATCTTCCTAAATAAGTAAATTTTGGCTCAAAGAATCAAAGCCCATGCTTGATTTAATGCTTTCAATCTGAGTCCTTGAATAAATAAAATTAACTATCATAGGAAAAAAAAAAGAAAAGAATGTTGTAGTAAACGCCTTTTTTGAAATCTGTCCAGAACAACTCCCACACACACTCACCTTTGCAGTAACTCCCATCCCCTCATGGTTCAAATGACATCTTCCTACCTATGCCAGTTCCCTGGCAGGAAGCAGGTTGGACCCCTGCCCCAAACTGGACCTGTGGATGTTCCCACCACCTTGATCAACCATCATTTACTGGTCCAGAGATGGCCAGTTATTTTTCAAGTTGGATTTGTCTCATGTACCTGAAATAGTGCAGATGCTTACTACAGCATTATTTATGATAGCAAAAGTTTGAGACATAAAATGTCTTCCAGTGTAGGTTTGGTTAAATAAACTGTTATATACCTGATAATAGAATACAGTATTATGATTGCCACCATCAGCATCAAATGTGCTGGGTAATATCTTCCATTTCTAAAAAAAAGTCCTCCCTTCACCCACCATGTTGTCCTCCATCCCACACCCCATCTCTCTCCTGCCTTTCCACGAAACTCCTAGAAAGACTTAACTAGACTCACTGTCATTACGGTGCCTCCTCCCATTCTTTTCAGAATCCCTTCTAATCAGTCTCTGCTCCACCAAAATTGCTCTTGTCAAAGTCACCAATGACTTCCACGTTGCCAAGTCCATTAGCCAGTTCCCAGTCCTTGTCTTTCTAGACCTTTTCAGCAGCATTTGACATAGTTGATGAATTATATTGTCTTCAAACGCTTCCTTTATCTGACTTCTGAATCTTGACTCTTTCTTGTTGTCCTACCTCCTTGTTCATGCTTTCTTTGTCTTTCTTTGCTGGTTCCTTTTCATCCTCACTACTTCTAGACATTGTAGTGCCTGAGAACTCAGTCCTCAGGTCTCTCCTCTTTTCTTTTTGTACTTCTTTGGAGACCTCAACCTGCCCATGGCTTTAAATTCCATCTATATACCGATGACTTTCAAATTCTATCTCTGACATGGGTTTCTACCCTGAATTACTGCTCACTCTACTTTTGCATTCGGATGTCAGAATTGTCCCAAATTGAATTCTTGGTTTCCCCCCCACCCTAACACCCATCTTTGAAACATGCTTTCCCCCCCAGTCTTCCAATGTAAGTAAATGGCACTACCATTCAACTTGTTGCCCAGGCCCATATATTAATAGGGGCTGTCCTTGGATAATATTGATATAATTACAGGTGATTTCTATTTGTCTTTATACTGTTGAATGAGCAGCATTGAGCAGGGGAGAAATCAGTCATATTACAGAAGGGAAAAGATTCAGGAAAAAACAATAGATACAGACTCTGTGAATTTAAGGAAACAGGTACAAGGCACAAAGACCTGGTGAATAAACTGGTAAAATAAGGAAGTAGGAGGAGGGAGGGGGGAGGAGGGAGGAGAGGAGGGGTATATGCATGCACAAAGAGTGCAATGTGCACCACCCAAATGATGGACATATTTGAAACTCGGACTTAGGGAGGGAGGTGGGGGAAGGGCAACATATGTAACAGAAACATCTGTACCCCCATAATATGCTGAAATAAATAAAAAAAATTTATGTAAAAAAAAAGAATTATTATTATTTTTTTAATCTGAGAAAAGAAACTCTAGCACAAACACAAATACAGCTCATACGTTTGGACATTGCAGCTGGCATCACTGGTCATCAGATTCCTGAATTGTAAAATGAGGACATTAAGCTAAAATCTGATCTTTAAGATGCCTTCGAATTTTGAGACTCCTATGTTTTTTATGTCATCAAACTTGTAACTGTAAAGATACCATAGAATCTTTAGTCTTAGATAAAACTGTGAACATATTTTTATATTATTCTAACTTAAAAATACCATTTTACTTTTGTGTGCCTTTTAGGTTTCATAAGGCAATTTCTCCAATTTTAATACATTTTTTTCTCACTACATCCTCTAGGAAGGATTTCAGTCACCATTTGGAAAATAAGGAAACTGAAGAAAAGAGAGATGAAGTGACTTGCTTGAAGTTGTAGCCTTAGTAAATGGCAGAGACTCAGATTCACACTTTTGACTCTAAATACAGTATAGTTTCTACTCTGATAGTATATTCTACTTTTCAGTCCACATGAATACCATTTTTTAATGGAAAATTAAAAATTATTCTTTAATCATATTATTCCATAAGCATTTGTTATACACCTGTGCTGAACTTTGGGGTTATATTATTTAAATCAGAATCCCTGTAGGATCCCTTTCTACAAAGCAAATATGAATCTATAGACATGTTTGTGAAACTAAAATTTCCACTCGTTTATAATATTTTCCACTCACCTATCTTACTCATTTCTTCTCTTCCTAATTTCTACCCTTTCTATGTGCTATGAGACAAAAGATGCCTTCTTTGACATTACTTAGAGTTTATCTACATACATGTATTGAAACTGGGCAAGGTGACAAGTGATCCCAGATACGTGGGAGGCTGAGGAAAGACGATTGTTTGAACCAGGGGTTCAAGATCAGCCTGGACAACATAGTAAGACCCTGTCTCAAAAAAAAGCACATTGACTTCTCCTAAGGCTATGAAGATATGGCAAGAGATAAAAGGAGAATGTGTGGTATTATACTTCTGTTTTCTGTGTGTGGCTTCTTGCACCTGATACATGGGTACTGGCTGCTTTGTACTATTATGGAATAATATAATTGACTAAAGAATAGTTTTTTATTTTTATATAAAATGATGGGGCTAAAGTCCTGCCTGTATTAGGAGTTATTCAAATAAGAATTCTAATGATGATGGGCATGATATAAGTTCTGATGAAATAGAGCAATTTCACAAATAGGAATAATTCACTGGCCGGGCGCGGTTGCTCACACCCATAATCCTAGCACTCTGGGAGGCCAAGGCGGGCAGATTGTTTGAGCTCAGAAGTTCGAGACCAGCCTGAGCAAGAGCAAGACCCTGCCTCTACTAAAAATAGAAAGAAATTAATCAGACAACTAAAAATATATAGAAAAAAATTAGCAGGGCATGGTGGTGCATGCCTGTAGTCCCAGCTACTCAGGAGGCTGAGGCAGGAGGATTGCTTGAGCCCAGGAGTTTGAGG
>CAUYSK010028006.1:0-23098 GCA_963575035.1 Avahi laniger
TTCACTGCCAAGATAGACACACAGTAATGCAGTCTGATTTTCAGCCATCCATCCTGCATTCATTCTTTGATTTTATACACATTTATTGGGCCTCTAAGAGCATTTATGGACTATGCACTGGGAATATTCCAGGGACTGATCAGAGTCTCTGCATTTTAGGGGCTTCTGGCTTGAAGCAGAGATAGGTCCAAAAATTAATAATCAGAATACAGTCGGTCCTCCACACCCACAGATTCGACCAACCACAGATCGAAAATATTTGGGGGAAAAAAACTCAAAAATAATACAAGTAAAAAATACAGTATGACAATTATTTATATAACATTTATATTGTATTAGGTATAATAAGTAATCTAGAGATGATTTAAAGTATACAGGAGGATAAACATAGGTTATATGCAAATATTAAGCCATTTTATATAAGGGACTTGAGCATTTGCAGATTTTTTTTTTTTTTTTTTTTGAGACAGAAACTTGCTTTGTTGCCCGGGCTAGAGTGAGTGCCGTGGCGTCAGCCTAGCTCACAGCAACCTCAAACTCCTGGGCTCAAGCGATCCTTCTGCCTCAGCCTCCCAAGTAGCTGGGACTACAGACATGTGCCACCATGCCTGGCTAATTTTTTTTTTCTATATATTTATTTTTTTTAGTTGTCCAGAGCATTTCTTTCTATTTTTTAATAGAGACAGGGTCTCGCTCTGCTCAGGCTGATCTTGAATTCCTGACCTTGAGCGATCCACCCGCCTCGGCCTCCCAGAGTGCTAGGATTACAGGCGTGAGCCACCGCGCCCGGCCTGCAGATTTTGATATGGAGGGAGCCCTGGAACCAATGCCCTGCAAAATACCAAGGGACAACTGCATATGCAGATAGGTGCTGGCATAAGAGGAACACAGGCAGGGGTGCGGTAGGCACAGGAGAATTGGGAAAGTTTTCCTAGAGAGGAACATTTGAGCTGGATCTTAAAGGAAGAGTTATTATTCTCTTGACAATCCACACTTAAAAATAGCATTTAAAGGGTGGTGCCCTTAAATAAGCAAAAAATAAAAATAAATATAAACCAAACCAAACAAAGAACATCTCTCAAACACCAAAAAGTGATAAATTAGAGGTCACAAGCTCAAATATCAGGGCCAAGGAGGTAACATTGGGCTTGGAGATAAGACAATAGAGAGTGATGGGTGCTTTGGGGACCTGGAGTACATGTGCCCCATCAAAGGAGGCAGCTGCTGCTCAATTTCAACCCATTACTTCCAAGAGAAGATATGGGCCTGGTGTTGCCTGATTGTCTGATTTTTTTCAAGAAAATCTGGAAAGCTGGAATTCACTCACTTTTAAAATAAACTGGGCCAGCTGAGTAAACACATCAAGCGATAAAATCTGGTCTGAGGGCTACTGGTATTTTGACCTTTAACAAACTAGAGCTTCATTCAGGCCAGCTATGTTAGATGTTAGGCTCTCCTGACGGTTGATGCTTACCAGCCTAGAGATAGGCCTGTTCTAAATAATTGTGCAAATAGGTAGATGTTAAAAATGAGGATGTACCATTCATTGTTCACAACACTTGTGTTTCAGTGGGCATGGGGAAAATGTTTTCAAGGTCTGAACCTTAACTTCATTGATTCATTGAATCATTTTAAAAATTAGCCATTTATAATGGCATTAAAAAACATTAGCTACCTAGGTATAAATCTAACAAAAGATGTGCAATAGTTCTACGCTGAAAAACTACAAACCATTATTGCAAGAAGTTAAAGAAGTTCTACATAAATGCAAGGATATATTAGTTAATGGAGGAAAACTCAGTATTTAAAAGTGTCAATTCCTCTCCCCCCCAGTTTATCTATAGTTCAATACAATTCTAATGAAACTCCTAGCATGTTTTCTGGTGAAATTGGCAAACTGCTTCTAAAATTCATATGGAAATGCAAAGGGTGAAGACTAGGCATGACCATCTTGAAGAACACAGCTGGAAGACTTTCACTGGAGATTCTAAGACCTATGCTAGAGCTATGGTAATTAAGTCATCAAAGTTAAGTGAGGATAGACAAATTGACCAATGAAACATAATGGAGTCCAGAAGCGAACCCATGCACATACATTTGTCTGACTTATGGAAAGAGCAATACTGCAATATAATGGGAAAAGGATAGCCTTTCTGATAAATTGGCTAATTGGATATTCATATGGAAAAAATTATATCCCAACCCCTATCTCATATCATATGTGAAAAAATCACGTAAAGGGGAAAAGTAAAACAGTACAACTTTTAGAGGGAAAGATTTTTATGACTTGGAGAAGGCAAGATTTCTTATTTTAAGCAGGACCCAAAAGAACCAAGCATAAAAGAAAAAAATAATAAATTGGACTATATTAAAATGAGGAACTTTTGTTTATCAAAAAGACCCCATTAAAAGGCTGAAAAAACAATCCACAGAGTAGGAGAAGATATTCACAGTATATATATATCTGACAAAGGATTCATATCTAGAATATATAAAGAACTTTTAAGAATAAAAAAAAAGGCAGATAATACAATAAAAAATGGGCAAAAACTCGACAGACACCTTACAAGAGAAGAAATTCAAACAGTCGATGAACATATGAAGAGGTTCTAATTTCATTAGTCATCAGGGACATATAAATTAAAATCAGAATTGAGATGCCATTACCCACCAGAATGGCTAAAATGAAAAAGAAGAAGAAGGAGGAGAACAAGAAGAAAGGGGGAAAAAAAAGAAAAAGAAACAATATCAAGAGTTGGAGAGAGCAACTGGAACTCTCATACCCTGCTGGTGGAAGTATAAATTGGAGTCACCACTTTGAAAACCTTTGTCAGCATTTCCTATAGTTGAAGATATGCATAGCCTTTTACCTAGCTATTCCACTTTAGGTATACTCCCAGAAGGAATTCATGTGTATGTTTCCAAAGATATGTGGTGCAATGTCCAAAGGAATGCCATTTGTAATAGTCCCAAACTAGAAACCACCCGCATCCACAGTAGAATGGATAAATACAGCAAAGAGAATGACTGATCTATAGCTACATGCAACTCTACAGATGAATCTTGCAAACTTAGCAAGATGCTGAGTGAATATATGCCTTATTATTTCATTTATATAAAGTGAAACAGGAAAAAGGAAAACTTCATCTATAATGTAAGAAGTCAGCATTGATGTGTGGAAGGAGAGGAACTGGAATGGGTCATGAGAGACCTTCTGGGATGCTGGGAATGTTCTACTTCTTGAGTTGGGTATTGGTTACATGGGTGCGTTCACTATGAAAATTTATTGAATTTTATGATATATGTACTTTCCTATGGATTTATGATATTTTGATAAAAAGATAAACATAACTTGCAAGTGCCTGTGTTGGTGCTGATGATATAGACATATCAGATGGGTGCCTGTCCTTGGGAAACCTGCTGTCTGAAAGTAGAGATGAGACAGATACACAGGTACCTGGGGTGTGGCGTAATCCATCCCATGAGTGGCACCAATAAAGCACTGCCAGATTGGAGAAGGGGGAAAATCCCTTCCAACTGATCTTATCCAATGACTTCCCAACTTCCCAATCCACTTAATCTTCCTCCAACTTGACCTTCTCTATATATTGGATGCTTTTGGAATTCTATGGCACAAGTTTCTCCTGGTTCATTTCCTTTCTCTCTGGCTATTTCTTCCTCTTCTCCATGTTGATGCTTCTTTTTCCCATTCATCCCTTATTGGCGTTCCCTGGTGTTTTGGTCTTGGCCCTCTTAGCATTTTCTTCTCTTCCTTCTATACTTTCTCTCTCGATGACCACATTAGAAATTTTATCACTATCCTCTTTGTGCTGTTGTTTTGCAAGTAGAAAGCTTCAGCTCTTAACTTCTCATGAGAACTTTTAATGGAAATAGAGAACTACTTGCTATATATTTCCACCTATATTCCTTCAGGCACTTCAAATAAATATATCCCAAGATATATTTATTTGAACTCCTTGCTTTCCCTCAAAACCTACTTCTGCTTCTGTAGTTCCTTATCCTGTTTATTGGGACTAGGGTTCATTCATTCATCTATCCAACCATCTGTCCATCACATAAGTCTGACACTGTGCTAGATGCTTAGGAGTGTAAAGTTGAAGAAGACAGACACATTCTAGTATGGAGAGACACAAAACATAAGCAAAAAGACAGGTAACTAGAATTATCGCAAAGTTTTAGCCTGGACTAAGACATGGGCCATAAAGATGGAGAGAAGAGGTGCTCAATAAAAAGTATGCTGGATTTATAAATAAATTTTAACAATGGAAGCCAAGGAAATAGCTTGGACAAAATAATAAAGGCAGGATGAATGTGACATTTAGGGGGATTGAGTAGATGTTCAAGTTGATGTGTAGAGTACCTGAGGGGGAACAGCATGACAGAGATGAGAGATGGGTCTGGACCACGCCTGAGAAAGACCTTGAACTTGGAAGGCTCAGTTCAGTAGGTAGCCAGTTAGAATTTAAGAGGTCAAGATAGAAATCTGGGAGTCAACATATAACGAAGTAATAGGAGTCATATGTGTAGATTAGATTACTCAAGGAATGTATTGGAAGAGAAGAAAAGAGTGTATAGGATGAAGAGGATCAAGAGAAGAGCTGGGGAATAAAAGTTCAGGTAGAAGAACAAAAAGATGAGACCAAGGTCATGAAATACAAAAGATAAGGGTTTCATGGGGGAGAATGTCTTCTGTCGCATCAATGGTTGTCTAAATGTCAAGGAGTCTGAGAGCTGAACAAAAATGAATTTGGACTGGTGACTTGAGGATTGTTGGTGACTTTTGAGATAACAGGTCCAGTAGGAAAGCAGAGGATGCAAGGTCAGGGTAGAAGTCATTTACAAAGTGTGAGTGGGGAGGCTTCAGTTTCCACGGTGGATCAAACACATGCATTTGTCTTCTCTCCTTTTTAGAATTCCAACCAAATAGCAGTAAAGGATTAATGAAAACTATGCCTCAAGGATGGGGCAGGGGGAGAGAGGGAGAGAGAGTGTTGGGGAAGAAGCAACAGTAAACAAATGATGAAAACAAGACTTTAGCAAGCAAAAGATCAAGTGGTAACACGCTAGGGACTGCAGAAAGTCAAGATGGGTAGAAGACAGCAAGAAGCTAGCTGATTCACTCTGCAGAAACCTGCAGTGTTCAAAATGGGATGCATCCAGTTACTTCCAAAGCTGGAGGTTAAGGAAAGACCAGAAACAAGATTGACTGAAAGTCTTTATAAAGAGGCCCCTTTCCATTCCAGCTCTCCC
The DNA here is from genome assembly GCA_963575035.1 of Avahi laniger. Taxonomy (NCBI): domain Eukaryota; kingdom Metazoa; phylum Chordata; class Mammalia; order Primates; family Indriidae; genus Avahi; species Avahi laniger. The sequence goes on from CAUYSK010028006.1 coordinate 5,272, forward strand.
TCACCCCAGCAGAAGGTTAAAGGTTAAAGGATTCAGTGACAGTCTACTTAGTGAAGAGTAATTCTTCCAGTTGGTTCCCTGGACACTGGTAGGCAGGCTTCTACCCGTAGACAGGAGATTAGAAAATTTCTCCTTGGAGAAATTAACTGGTCCAAAAGGAAAGATCTATAGATATTAACATTTGGGTATTCTCCAGTGAGTTGCCTGGGCCCTGCCTGATCACTCTGTACAATGACACCTCTGGTTGACAAGCACTGTCCCTGCAGACAGAGCTCCCAGGTAGCATTTTAGCATCTCATTCTTAAATCAGGTGAGGATCACCAGATGTTTGAGGAGAGTCTCTAACATGGCAGACACCAAAACAAACATATAATCAAACACACGGAAACTCAGCAAACAGTGCATAGAGCGAAAGAAAAAATGCGCTATCAGACCCTTAGAGAATTTAGAGAAGATACTGCATCCATGGAACAAGCAGAGGAGTCCTTAAAAAGGAAACATTTGGAAAACAAGAGTTCTTGGAAATTAAAAATATGACAGCAGAAAAATCTTGAAAATCAAAAGAAGTGTTGAAAAAGAAAGTTGAAGAATCTCCAGAAAGAAGAACAGGAAGAAAAAAAAAAAAGATGAAGAAGTAAATAACAGGAAATAAAAGATAAGAAAATTAGAAGATCAATATGGAAGGCTCAGTAACTAATAGGAGTTCCAGAAAAAGCACAGAGAAAATGGAGAAATCATCTGTGAAAGAACACAAGAAAATTTCCTAGAACCAAAGGACCTAAGCTTTCAGACCAAAAGGGCATATCTGGTGTCTGGCACAATAATTAAATAAAGTTGACACCAGTGTTAAATTTCAGAGCACTCGGAAAATAGGGAAATTTCTAATAGTTTTCAGAATGGGAAAAACAGGTCACACACAAAGAATCAGGAGTCAGAATGGCATTAAACTTCTCAATAGAAACTCTGGAAACTAGGAGGAAATGGAATGACGCCATCAAAATTCTAAATGAGAAAGATTTGCAACGTATGACTCAGAACACAGTCAAATATAAGCAAACAGTGAGGGTAGAATAGAGGCATTTTCAGACTTGAAAGTTTTCAAAAATTTTACTGCATATGCATCCATTTCTTAGGAGGTTCCTGAAGGATGTGCTTCAGCACATTGAAGAAGTAAATCAAGAAGAGGAAGAAATGCAATCCAGGAAATAGGACTGCAACACGTGAGAAGGGTGGAGGGGATTCCTGGAAGCAAAGTCATGGGATGACAGCCTTGCGGCAAACCAGAGAGCAGCCCATCCAGACTGGAGCAGGATGACAAAGTTGCTCTAGGAGAGAAACAAAATTGATAGATTACTCAATGTATTGGAATATGTTGAGTAGATATACATAGTTGTGTCAGAATGTTTGAGGAAAAGTTAGTAATGTAGAGAAAGTGAAGCAATCACTATAGTAACCATTTTACTCTCCCATAACATCATGTTGTGAACCTCAGGTATACACAATAAAATTTACTTTAAATGAATGAACGAATAAATAAATGAGTCATTTTACAGAAGATGAAACCAACAGTTATATAACCAGTACATTATGACTTTAAGAGTCAAATGCTGAACAAGTCATTCTGAATTCATTATGTATTATATACTTTTCCTACTGTAATCAGCTGTCTTTTACTTATAATGTTTAATAAGTTTGCTTTAACGATCATTAAAAAAGAAAGTAAAACAAAAAATGCAATTATTAACCCCTCCAAAAGACAGAGAATTATACAAGAAATTTATCATAGTATACTATATGGCTCAGGTATAAATAACATTTACGTATTTATAAAAACATAAATAAACAGTAAGTTTATTTATTAACAAAATGGTAAGCTTTGTGCAGTGGCAGTATCGTAGCCAATGAGGTTTATCTGAGGCATGATTATTGCTAATCAAAAACTTAACAAAATGGTGATATAACTGTATTGGAAGATGGAAGGAATAGAGTATGTTATGTGAGTTGTTTAAGAACAAATCATTATCTTTCATCATCAGAAATCAATAGATAATATCAAAACTGATAATGAATAAATAGTGGCATAACTAAATGCCATAAGATATAATAAAAGTGTTTAAGATGGTTGCACCCAGAAGGTCGTGGTGGGTAAGAATGGGTCAGAGAATTGTAATATTTTGTAATACTATTTGACATTTCAAACAACATACATCTATATCTTTAATAAAATTAAAAGTTATGAAAACCAGTTGGGCATTGAAGAATTAGAGTGTAGAATGATAAATTTGATATTGAATGTAAGAAGAAATATATCTTCTTTCCTTCCTTCTTGTTAATAAACATTTAAAAAGATGAAAAGATGCCCCAAGTAGCACAGCTCTGAGGAGAACAGAACATGTCTCCCACAGTTTTACACCAGTCTTCAAGTTTCTAATCAAAAGCAGGCTACATTGGGAGGAGATTAATCCTGGCGTAACTTGTCTGTGTGCTTCAGAACAGAGACTTGAGGAAGTCAGGTTCTGGAAGAAGGAGTTAGATGACAAACTTGAGCAGCTTGTGTATGAGACCGAGGATCTACTCACATATAAGACCAGATTGGAAAAGGCCCTGGAGAGCTTTAAAGAGCCCTTGCACATCACTGAGACGTGCCTGGCATACAGGTAGGAGGGAAGGTTCCCCGAATGAATCTGCTGTGAGAAATGAGGTGTTGGGTAGGAGAAGCTGGCTGTGCAAGATGGTGGGTTCGAACGTGGCAAACGAGCTGTGTTCTTTCAGAGCCTGATGTTGCCCTGGCATGCCCAGGATGCTAGGCAGCAGAAGGAGCGCTGGACTGGTTCATATCCAAACTCTGCTCTCGACTGATTCAATGTAAATATAAGTTAGGACTAGGTTTTGCTGTGGGTATCAGAAACCCGCAAAATAACATAAAATTTAAAGTACTTTCTCTCTCACATTGAAGGAGTCTAGAGATAATTTAGAGTTGGCATGGTGGACCACAGTTTTAGGGTTCTGGGCTTTTTCTATCTTGTTGCTCCGCTGAGTGTGGCTGTTACTCCCAAGATTATCTCGTGATTTAATATAGTGGTTGGAGCTCCAGCCATTACGTCTACATTCCAGCAAGTAAGAATAAGTGGGGTTTGGCATTCACCATTTCTGCTTGGCATCCCATTGACCATAACTTAATCACATGCCCCACCAATAGAAGCTGGGAAGTGGTTATCTTTATTTTGAGCAGCCAGGTACTCAGCTAAAAAAAATCAGGTGCTGTATTGCCAAGGAAGAAGGTGAGAATAGACAGGACAGCTCCTGGGGGCTAGTAACTCTGCTCTGATACACAGAAGCACTTTGCAGTCCAGACAGCACTATGCGAACATGCCTTTTTATTATTATTTCCCTCCCATAAATCCAATGAGTAGGCTGATCCTCTCTGCTCCGGGGCGATGCTGGTTTCCAGACCTGCTCTCTATCACAGACCTAGCTGGAGCACCCTAACAGGCCTCCTTGCTGCCAGCATAGCCCCCTCCAACCCAGTGCACCTTCCACACTGGCTGTCGAGTGAACTTTTCCAAATACAGATTTTCACAGGTCCACCCCATGCTTAAATCCTTTAATTACAACTCCAGTAGCTTCGAGATAAAGTTCAAGCTTCTTAGCTTAGCAAACAGGGTTCATCATGATGGGACACCCATGGCCTCTCTGGGTCCATATCTCATCCCCAGTAGTGGGATGTGCTTAGGTGTGCTGAGCTGCTGGAGGTTTCCCAAATGCACCGTGCCTCTGTATTCCTGGAAAGCCCTTCCTCCCAAGCACTGGCATGCAGGGTAGGAAAGAACAAGATATCAGGTAGTGGGGTCAGTTTTGGAAGTTGTGTAGCATCGTGGTTAAAAACAAGTGTAATACCCAGTTCTATGACACTGGGTAAGTTACTTAGTCTCTCTGAAACTCAATTTCCTTATCTGTATTGAAAGGGTTAAGTAAGAATATTTATATAAAAAGTCCAGTACAAAACCTGTCACAGAGTAAGTGCTCAGTGGTGGAGATAATATTATATAATAATATTGGTGTCATTATTATTACTAGCTATTATTATTATAATAAAATATCTTTCTGGGGATTCAATTCCTTGTCTAAAAGCAGGACTAGGATCAAGGAAGGACACATATGTCTTTGAAATTCTAAATCAAAAGACAGTGTTTCCAATGAATAAGTAAAAAAGAAATAGACTTCAGAACTAATGGGCAAATAAGGAGAAAAATGTCATTTGGCACTTTTCGGACTGGGTGACGAGTCACCAATCTATTTTTCTTCATCGTGTTTGGATATTTTGAAGTCACATAGACACCAACTAATATCCGTCACCCACCGCGTCATCAGACAGATCGGGAACTCGAATCAGTTGTCCAGACGGTTTCAATGTCCAGACGTTGGCCAACACCGAGTGGCCTTCCTGCACCTGTCGGCTGACCTGCTGCCTTTCCCCGGCCAGGGAGAAGCGCGTCGGGATCGACCTGGTGCACGACGAAGTAGAGCAGGAGCTGATGAAGGAGGCGGAGATCATCCGGGGCGTGATGGCGCTGCTGACCCGCACCTTGGAGGAGGCTGTCGAGCAGATCAGGTGTGGCGCTCGGCCTGCCCTCCACCTCCCCCTGGGAACTCTGAGAAGAGGCAGCACCCGCAAAGACCAGGCTCCAGGGCACAGAGAGGGTGGGGTTTAGCTCTCACAAACACTCTGTGGCCCCAACACTCAGGCTGAGAATGGGCCACAGTCCTCAGACATGGCAGTGGCCCTCCAGTGGGGCCTGGAGCTGGGGCTGGATTTCACCCCAATTATAAACTGGAGGAGGTGGGAGCCCACTGCTACCAGGGCTGACCCCTCACATACAGCATGCCACAGTGGTGACATCAGGAAATGTCACAATGCGAGGGGAGGGAGGATCTCGAGGTCCAGGTTTGGTTATGCCGACTTGTCAGCAAGCATCGAATGGTGTGTGTGTGTGTGTGTGTGTGTGTGTGTGTGTGTGTTGGGTGATGGGAAGCGTGGGAACAAAGTGCCACCATCCTGTACAATACCTAGCTTCGGCTCTGTTTTCAGGGTCTCCCAGAACCCATAGGTGCCACCTGGGCATTCCAGAGGGAGAAACCCGGTTTTTACCTTCTCCCTTTAGGCTGAACCGCTCTGCCAAGTACAATCTTGAAAAGGATTTGAAGGACAAGTTTGTGGCCTTGACTATCGATGATATCTGCTTCTCACTCAACAACAACTCCCCAAACATCAGATATTCGGAGAACGTTGTGAGAATTGAACCAAAGTGAGTGGGCCTTCCAGTCCTCCTCCCTGCTGGTGGTGTTGCAGTGCTTCTCAGACAGGCAGGACCCGAGTAAGGAGACTCGTCCTTGCAGCCGCGGGGAGCTGGGAAGGGGCGGGCTGGGGGCAGAGGCAGCTGCTGAGTGCTGAGCGCCTGACACAGGGCCCGGGGGCTCCAGGGTCCTCCAGGTTAGGCCCCACTTCAAGAAAGTCTGATATAAAACCTTTGAACATTGAACATCTATTATTTGTTCATGTGTTTAATAAGTAAAGGCATCTAAAAGTATATAAGGGGCAAGTTAATAATTTCCCTCTTTCCATGTTTACAGCCCCTGAGACATAACCAGTGCTACCTGTATGCTCACACAAGCATATGCATATGCACTCACACGCACAAGTGGATTTTATTTAGTTTACAAAAATGGGATTATGCTATGTACTTTTTCTGTAACATCTGATTTGCATTTTTCAATTAACATTCTATCACAGCCTAAGTCTTTCTAATTTTTGAAATAAAACATACATATAGAAAAGTATACAAATAATAAGCATACAGTTCAAGAATTAGCTTTGTTAGTTACCTTTTGCTGTATAACAAACGACCCCCAAACTTAGCAGCTTAAAGCAATAAGCACTTATTATCTCACAGTTTCTGTGGGTGGGTGTGGGACCAGGTGCTGCTTAGCCAGGCGTCTCAGGCTTGGCGTCTCCCAGGATTGTCGTCAAGCCAGCGGCTGGGACTACTGTCCACGTGAAGGCCCACTGGGCTGTGGTCCACTTCCAGGCTGACTTGTGGGTAATGGCGGGCCTCGGTTCCTTGCCATGTGAGCCTCCCCATGGGTCAGTCTCGTGACAGAGTAGCTGGCTTCTCCCATCGGGAGTGATCCACGAGAAAAGGAAAGAGGGCGAGAGAGAGAGAGAGAGGGAGAGGGAGAGAGAAACCAAGACGGAAGCCACAGTCTTTCTTATACCCTAATCCCTGAAGTGACATCTCGTCCTTCTGTTTGTGAGGAGTGAGCCAGTAAGTTCACCCCATACTCAAGGTGAGGGGATTGCACAAAGCGTGAGGACCAGGAGGCAGGGATCACTGTGGCCATCGCAGAGGCTGCCTCTAATCACAGAGTGAACCAAATCCTCATGGCACCACCAATCGGGCCAAGAAAGGAGACACCACCACTACCCCACGGAAGCTCCCATCCCATCCCCTTCTGATCAGTATCAGTACTCCCACTCTCTATCCTGAAGGTAACCACTTCCCTGACTTCTACCAGGTTTGTTTTGCCTGCTTTTTATTAAATAGCATCATACACTGTATGTTTTGTGTGTGTTTCCAGTTTTTTAACATTATTTTGAGGTTCATCAATGTTCCTACATAAAACAGTTCTTCTTCAAACTAGTAATTTTTTCATTCATTTATTTATGTCTGTATGGACTCATGGTATATGTCATAATCTGTTGTTATGATTTATTTTGATGCTGACATTGTCCTTAGCTTTGTAATCTAGACCAAGTTACTTTATTTTTCTGAGCTCAGTTTTCCTTGTCATGAGGATTAAATGAGATAATGTCTGTAAGGTGCCAGCCCAGTGTCTGGCGCAGAGCAGGAAGGTTACCCAAAGTGACAGCTATTAATAGTGCCACTGACAGACCAGTGTTCACTCTACCTAGAGATGGGGAAACATTCTAGGTGCTTCTGATGGGGGAGGTAGGCCTAGCTCCCATTGCATTTCCAGGAGCTTGTCTCCCTCCCCACGCTCCCTTCCCCAGCCCCAAAATGCTGTGAATGAACGCGCGAGGTCTGTTTCAGCTCTGTGAGTCTAGAAGACTGGTTGGACTTCTCCAACACCAACGTGGAGAAGGCTGACAAGCAGCGGAACAACTCCCTGATGCTGAAGGCCCTGGTGGACCGAATCCTCTCCCAGACAGCTAATGACCTGCGCAAGCAGTGTGATGTGGTGCACACGGCATTCAAGAATGGGCTGAAGGAGACCAAGGATGCCAGGGACAAGCTGGCCGCTCATCTAGCCAAGGTGAGGTCCCTGGAGGGAGCATGGAAGAGCAGACCCGGGAGGCTTCGCTGTGGAAAATAAGAACACCCCCTGGGCCAGGCCACTAGACTTCTGGGGTTGTGATATTGGGTTCATTCATGAGTAAGGGTCACTCACATCTCTCTATCTTAGTGGCAGGCTTTGGGATTCGGGGAACTGGAATGAGACTTTGCCCCACTCTGGGCCTCTATTGTCACTCACTGCTGCAGAGAACAGAGGTGTAGAGGACAGAGCCCTGAGGCAGGGGGATGGGAGGCTCAGGGTCTGGCCGCAGCTGTCTGCCCAGCTGTCTCCCGACTCGGGTCCTGAGCTCCTCTTTATGTGAAGTACGGAGATGGACTACATGGTCTCAGACATGGTCTCAGACATGATCTCAGACATCCTTTGGGACTCTGAAGTTCCATGACCAAATGCAACCAGTATTTCCAAACTCAGTTGCAGCTCTGGGACTCTGGATGGTTCTCCCTCCTGGTCGTGGGGGCAGTGAGAGGAATGACCCTGATTTGTAAAATCTGCAGATTTCTGTAGTATAAATACACCCACCAGGGTTGATTTCAAGTTACCCATTTAACAATGGGCTGACAAAGTTCCTGAATATTTAACAATCAGAGCCCTGCTGAGCCGGTTGCAGTACACCTTCCTCACCACCAAGGACCCTCAGATCCTGAGCTCATGTGAACACCCCACAAGGCTAAGCTCAGGGACCCTGGGGACGAGAGTTGAGTGGGCCAAGTGCTGCATTTAGACTGAAGAGACGTGGGCTTAAATTCCAGTCCTGCGATAGCTAGCCGGGTGAGGCAAACAGACCCCTCAAGCTCCCTGAGCCTCTCCGGGAGGACGAGGCACATTTCACGCGCTCAGTGGCAACATGTGGCCATTGGCTGCTGTGTTTGTGCAGCTCCAGGGGAACGGGGTCTTTCCTCGACCATGGGGAGGGTGTGAGAAAGTTCACATAAGTGAGACAGACTTAGAGATGGCGGCCACACATCTGACGGAGCCATGAATGAGAACCAAAACTTAACCTGGAATCATTTCAATATTCAGAAGTGTGCAGTGTAAAAGAGAAAGTGTATGAAAAAAAAGCAGGATTTCATCAAGTTCAAAAGCCTTAGGAGTTAACAGGAGAAATCATGTAGATTGCTTAGGAGCCAAAAATTTCAAGATCCAGTTGAGAAAATCGTCCGCCTGGTTATATCATCTGGCCAGAAGCCTCCCTAGTCATGAAAGGACTTAGCAAGCTGAGGAGACAACCTCCAAATTAAGTGATAGGGCAACCTCCATTTTGTTTGCGACGACACAGTTGTTTCCTTACTGGGCAAAGCATATTTTAAGCCCAGGAAGGTTTAGAATTAAGTATAGGAATGTTTAAGATAATCTAACCCAGAGGTCAGCAAACTTTCAATAAAGAGTCAGCTAGTAAGTATTTTAGGCTTTGTGGGCCAAGAGGCCAAATCAAGGCTATTACATAAGTATTTACATAATCAGGGAGAAAAATTTTCCACAAATTCTTTATTGACAAAACTCATAATAATAATTGAGTATAACTTCTTGGAATCCAGGTCTACTAATGAAAAGGGAATTTTTTTTCAGGGAGGATACCATCTTGCTTTGTTGAGGTTCCAAGTTAGTGTTTCCTGCAAAATCTATTGCATGTGTTCAGCTGCTCAGGTTGATCACACTGAGATTTTAAGTATTTCATCTTTGAAAACATGTTTGTATTCAGATACGTACTGTCAAATAATGATAACGACCCTGAGCGTATGATTTTAATTGAATGTATTCATTTCTTGGAAGGCATTTATAGATTTCTGTTAGATTTTTCTCCTGGTATTTGCTTTTTAGCCAATATCATTACATTTCAGATTACTCACTTCCAGCGCCAGGTTAGATAGAAACTCCTTGATTGCACATTTACATGGATTTTGAAATTTGGAAATCTCCTTTGCCTTTGCTTTGAGGTCCAAAACCACTGCTGGAACTTGGATATATCTGCCGCCAATTTGTGTGGGAATGAAGGTCTTGCTTCTTGTTTTGACTTTTGACAGCACGGGAGGTATATAAAGCAGCTTGATGTTACGTGTAATTAAAATCACATTAGTTGTTGAAATTACTTTACTGCAGTATAAGTTTTGCATAGGTGTGCTGTCTTGCCTTGTAATTTTAGGTTGGATTCATTACAAAATATTATTAGGTCTGCAGCAAAAGCTAATTTCCAAAGCCATTCAGTGTTTGATAATAGTGGTTTAAGGTAGTTCTTCTTATTCAGCAAAATTTCGATCTTTGCCCTGAGCTAAAATAAATCACAATAAAATTTTGCCACTTCTAAACCATTGAATAGCTGAGTGGTAGGGCAAGTCGGGATATTCAGTGTCTATTTCTGACAAAAATTGACAGCACCACCGATGATCAAGTCTATGAGAGCTACTGAAGTTCATTGTGGTGATACTGGTTCAATAACAAGTGATAGATCCAAATATTTTCTGCAAAGTACCATTTGATGAATAATATAATGAATAACCAGCCATAAGCTTTAAATAACTTACATTTTCACAAGCTATGTAAATTTCACTAAGCCTTTTTCTGTTCAACACAAATTTGTACCGCCATCAGCTGTGACACTTCTTAGCAGATTCCACTTCAGGTTGTGCTAAATTAGTATTTTCTCAACTTTTTGAAAATAGTTATTTCATGCAGATCATTCACAGAGGCTAATTCTTTAGTCACTTCAAACTCAGCGTTGACTCCTTGAATAAACAACTGAACTGTATCAGAACACCTGCCAACTCATTAAGAGCAAAGGGGACCATTCAAAATCATTTGCGTTTTTTTTTTAAGACAGGGTCTCACTCTGTTGCCCAGGCTAGAGTGCAATGGCATCATCATAGTTCACTGCAGCCTCAAACTCTTGGGCTCAAGTGATCCTCCTGCCTTAGCCTCCTGGGTGGCTGGGACTTTAGGCATGTGCCACCACACTGGGATAATTTTTTCTATTTTTTGTAGAGATGGGGGTCTCATTACATTGCTCAGGCTAGTCTCAAACTCCTGGCCTCAAGTATTCTCCCACCTGGGCCTCCCAAAGTGCTAGGATAATAGGCATGAGCCACAGCACTTGGCCTTGCCTTGTTTTTTAAATTAATTATTGATGCTACTCCCTATGTCCTTAACTCTTTGAGTAACTCTTTCTACAAAAAGACTAATAGTCTTAAACAGCTTTATATTTTCTAGACACACTTCCTCAGCTGCTGCAATCAAACATGATTGAATTAACTCACTCTCAGTAAATGGCTTTCCTTGCTTGGCTAACAAATGAGCCACTTGGAACTTTACTTTGGTTGCAGTCTCATTTTCATTTTTGTGAAGAAATTCTGCAGTAATGAGATACTGTTTTTAAATGTTCTGCCTTTTCTGATCATCGCTTTCCTGTGCACTGAGAATAATGTGATGAGTGCTTAGTCCTGTTATGTTCATGTTTACGGTATTCTTTGAGCACAGCTATAGTGTCATGGCATGATAAACACAGTGGTTTGGCATCCAATTGATTAACAAAAACTGTTCTCTGTTGGGCCTTAACAGTGCAACACTCAAAGCCCACTTGTTTTAACATGGTCAGTGTGAACTGTGCTATGGTTTGAATGTTTGTGTCCCCTCAAAATTCATGTCGAAACTTAACCCCCAGTGCAACAGTATTAAGAGGTAGGGCCTTTAGGAGGTGATTAGGGTATGAAAGCTTTGCCTTCATTAATGGGATTATCACTTTATAAAAGGGCTGAATGAAACTAGCTAGGCCCTTTTGCCCATCTACCTCCCATCACGTGAGGACGTAGCAGCAAGACACCATCTAAAAGCAGAGAACAGCCTCACCAGACACTAAATCTGCTGATGTCTTGATCTTGGACTTCCGAGCCTCCAGAACTGTGAGAGACAAATTTATGTTCTTTATAAATTACCCAGTCTCAGATAGTTTGTTATAGCAGCAGGGATGGACAAAGACACACTAGTAATAAAACAATAAAATAAGATGGCACTGTATGGTGATACACAGATGGAAAGCTGTCAAGATATAACTGTGTCACCGTGATTTGCAGTGCTCTGGGCAACAGTGCAAAGGAATGAGAACATCACACACAGTCTGTCGCAACGACTTAATTCTGCTGTGGTGGTTCAGAAGCAGTTATAAATAAATGAATGAGCATGCTGTGTTCCAATACAACTTTATTTATGGACACTAAAATTGAATTTTGTGTAATTTTCACATAGCATGAAATATTCTGCTTTTGTTTCAATTATTTAAAAATGTAAAAGCCATTCTTTTAAGAGAGTGAAAAGACAAGCCACAGACTGAGAAAAAAAATTTGTAAAATATTTAACTGATAAGGGACTATTATCCAAAATATACAAAGAACTCTTAAAACTAAAACAACCCAATTAAAAAACAGGCAAAAGACCTAAACAGACACCTTACCAATGAAGTTATACAGAGGGCAGTAAAGCATGAAAAAGATGCTCAACAACATGCGTTATTAGGGAACTGCAATTTAAAACAACAATGGGATGCTCCTGCACACACCTATAGAAAATCCAAAACACTGACAACTCCAAGTGCTGACGAGGATGTGGAGCCGCAGGAACTGATTCACTGTTGGCGGGAATGCAAAATGGCACAGCCACTTTGGAAGACAGTCTGGCAGTTTCTTGCAAAACTGAACATGTTTTTAGGATTCGGCAATCTCATTCCTTGATATTTGCCCAAAGGAGTCAAAAACTATGTCTACACAAAAACTTGCATATGGATGTTTATAGCAGCTTTCTTCATAATTGCTCAAACTTGGAAGCAACCAAGATAGGTGAATGGATAAATAAACTGGTACATCTGGAAATTGGATATTATTTGGCATTCAGAAGGAATGAGCTATCAAGCCATGAAAGGACGTAGAAGGACTTGACATGTACACTGTAAGTGAAATCTGCAATTCGTACTGTGTGGTATGAATCATGATTCCAACTACATGACATTCTGGAAAAGGCAGAACTATCGAGACTCTTCTGTATGAGATAGTAAGGATGGATGCATGTAATTACACATTTGTCAAAACCCACAGAATGCGCAACATAAACAATGAACCCTAATGTAAACTACAGACTTTTGTTAAGAATAATAATGTATCAATATTAGCTCATCACCTGTAACAAATGTGCCACACTAAATCAAAATGCTAATAATGGGAGAAACTGTGAGGGGGAGAGAGGGTATAGGGAAACTCTGTACGTCCTGCTCAGTTTTTCTTTAAAACTAAAAAATAAAATCTAATACTCAAAAAAACTCTTATTTCACAAAAGACAGGTGGCAGACTGAATCTGGATTATAGGCCATAGTTTGCTGATTCCTGATCTGACCCGTAGCAGTTTTGTTTTAAAGAATCTATGTATTCTGGATATTTAAAGTGTTTGTAAAATTTGAGAGAATTTGGTCTGTTTTCTAAAAAATTATCATTTAAAATATATAGTGAAATAATTGATTTAGCCTTACGATTATAAGATGAAACTTTAAGTTTGGAGACAGCATAAGAATGTTTAAAAGAATTTAAGAGTCATTGTTTTTTAGTTTTATTTATTAAATTGACGAGATTTATTTAAGAACTCCAGAAGGCTTTATTTGTTAAGATAATTCAAGTTTTTTTAAAAAGCTGTATGTCAAATTTATAAATGCTGCTTTAATAAATTTTCAAAGGATTTTAACTAAGTTTGAAGTGAAAGCAACTGTTAGTCAAAATCAGTTTAAAGTGATTGTTAATATTTGCTAAATTAAAAAATAGTATATCTGTGAACTAAACTTAAGAAAAGCTTAAGAAGTGTTAGAAGAAAGCTTAAGAAAGCCAAATGCAATGTGTGGACCTTTTTTGGGTTCTAGTTGGAATGAACCAACTGTTAGAAAAAAATATGGTACAACCGGGAAACTCTGAACACTAACTATTAGACGATATTAAGAAATCATTCTTCTCTCTCTCTTTTTGGTGTGATAAAAGTATTGTGATTATGTCAAAAGAAAAAAAGAATCCTTATATTTTAAAAATACATATTCAAGTATTTAAGACTGAAATGATGTAATTTCTGGGATTTACTTTAAAATAACCACCCTGATGGGCAGGGGTGGGGACGAGGGTATTGGCCATGTGTTGCTCATTGCTTCCACTGACGATGGGAACATGGCACTCATTATTCTATCTATTTTTGTGTACGTTTGGAAATTTCCATGGCACAAAATTAAAAAAAAAAAAGCTTAAGGAAGAAATAAATATTTTAATTAGTTAAATGTTATTTTTAAAAAACCCAAGTAATTTGTAAGTAGTGTTTTCTGTACACAGAGCCGTCCTCAAAAATACCAACCAAACTCAGATTGACCTGCTCGCACTCTTCCTCAGGCTTGCAGTGGACAGAACCGGAGCTGGCAGGCGCAAGTGATGAGGACACAGGCAGCTTTCTGCTCCTGCGGCAGTGAGACCCCCATGCTGGCCAAGCCTTTGCTGGGGACATTCTCCTTTGCATACGAGATGAGGCAGTAACGGCCAGTCCTGGCCCTTCTGTCTGTGAGGTTCTAGGTTTGGGCAGGTCACCTTACCCACTAGCAATCACTGCTTCAGGGAAGAGAGATCAGACTCATTGTGGGGTCCTGCCTAAGTAGAAATCGGAGGTTCCCTCTTCCTGACGTCCGTGGCCGTAATAGATCTGCTGTCTGCTGTTGAGTTTTGAGGAGCACAACCTGGCCTCACCTACTTTAATCCTTTTTGTAAGGTCATGGAAGAGATTGCTTCCCAGGAGAAAAATATTACAGCTCTTGAAAAAGCCATCCTTGACCAGGAAGGGCCTGCCAAGGTGGCCCATACACGCCTGGAGAACAGGACGTACCGGCCTAACGTGGAGCTGTGTCGTGATGTCGCACAGTACAGGCTGATCAAGGAAGTTCAAGAGATCACCCACAACGTTGCAAGGTAGGCGAGTGGCCAGCGGGCAGAGGGGCCCCAGGCTCCATCCCCACCTGGATTTCAAGCAGGGGCCAGGCAGGGACCACAGGGGTGGAGCCTGCTCTACCACGTTTAAGGAATTCCTCCCTGGAGGGCAGTCTCCACTGACTCCAGCCAAAATTGTTGCCATACAGGAAATGGATCCCAATGTTGAAATGTTTCTAAAGAAGCCCAAATCCAGAAGTTTAGGTAAAATCTGCAGTTTTAAGTGTTGGTATTTCATACAGGTGTCCGTGTCATGAATCTGGCCTGTGGCCACCAATTGGAAATCTCTGTCTTAAAGAGGACAGAGGGAGGGGAAGAGCACATATCAATTTGGCTTCTGCACTGAACACCTGGATGCATTTTTTGCCCCTGAAAACGCAATGCAGAGAGAGATATCATTCCCTTCTGTTTGTTTCTTCTCTTAGGTTAAAGGAAACCTTAGCCCAAGCTCAGGGGGAGCTGAAAGGGCTGCAGCGCCGACAGCTGGCCCTGCAGGAGGAGATCCACGTCAAAGAGAACACCATCTACATCGACGAGGTGCTGTGCGTGCAGATGAGGACGTCCATCCCACCACGGGATGGGGAAGACACTGGGGGCTGGGCCGGGGGCATCCGCCCCGATGCCATCTGCTAATAGCAGCGCTCGGTCTGATTCTCATTAAACCGTGTCCTACAACGGCAGTACAGAGCTCTCATTTCGGGCTGGCGGGACTTCTGGGCAACCTGCCACGACCTCCTGGCCAGAATTCCAAGCCGCTCAGGGGCTGAGGTTTGGGTGCAAGTTTCTTTTCTTATGCTGTTGGTGCAATGGTTGTTTTGTTACCAGTGTGGCGTGTGGCGCTTGGGCTCTCTATGCAACAGAAATTAACAAGAGGCCAAACGGGAGTCGCAGGCGTGGCTGTACTGGGGCTTATCTCGAGTGCAAGGGAGACAGCACCAAGGAAAAAGTCCTTAGTCTGGCTCTCCCAGAGGAGTTCGGGAAGTCTTAAAGAGGCTGAGGTGGGAAAAGGGTGCCGTGTAAGCGTGCAGAGGTGGAGATTTCTCGCATCCGAGTAGTTCTATTATGTGCCTTTTCATGCATTGCACGTCTCAGCATGTTAAATCTCTATCCCTGAGCATGAATTTTAGCATTAAAATGAGATTATAATGAGGAAAAACTTGGGGTAAGGTCAGTATGGGAGCCTATTCTGGCTCGAGGTGGTTAGATGTGGATGGGTCTGGTGTCTTTGCAGCCAGATGTCTTATCTGCTTGTGTCAGTGTTTTGCTTCAGTGGTCTTGAAAAACGTTATTCACAAGACAGAGAGTTCAGCCCTTTTCTAACATGGGTATGGGTTGAATTCTGGCGGTTAGAAAACTATTTGTCTCAGCCCTCTGTGAATAGCTGGGTTTGCTTATATTGAATTCCGTGGTCAGGGGTGAGGGGCCTGAGTCCTGTCCCTATTCTGTCTCAGTTTAACAGTTAAATTCTGTGTATTAGCACAGGTCAATTCTTATAATATCACAGCACTTGGGGCCTTGGGAGAGGGGTTCAAGACATTTTAGTTCAGATTCAATTCAGTTGAGTAGCTGCGCTGGATCACCTGCTCACGTGCCCATCTAGCTCCGGAGATGGGATGCAACCCTTTCCCTTGGCTCCCAAAATTCCTTTTTCCTAGAAAACAATGTGGGGACTGCTGACTTAGACCCTCCTGGCTAGTCCACGGGAAGCCTATTCATGTCATACGAAACCCAGAGGAAAGAGGAGCCCCCATCAGGAGCAGTCCCCCTGAGCCTGCAGGCGTCCCTCTGGGCCTTGCTCCTGAGTGAGTTTCAATCCTGCGGCAGGGTACGCGGAGCGGGTGAGCCAGGCTGCTGCTGTCGGGGTTATGGGGGCACAGATGGGGACGTCTCTGCCTCACATGCTGGAGGAGGGCTCCAGGGGCACCCGGGGACGTGCGTGTCAGCTGCGGGTGGCAGGCGCGGGAGAGGCGGCTGATGGGGGGGAACGGCCTGTGTGCAGATCCGGGGAACTGCAGTCTCAGAAACGTCTGCTCAGGAAAGAGGCCGTCGTAGCCAGACTCTGCATGCAGCTGTTCCGGCGGTAGCGCGTCCTTTAGCGCCACCACGCGGCGAAGGGTTTCAGATGTTTTCTTTTCCTGAAAGTAAACTCATGATCGAGGTGTGACTTTGGTGTTGCTTTCCAGATCAATTAGTAATCATTGGGAGTATTTTTTTTCCTTTTAAATACTCAAGTAACAATAAAGGAAAGGAAAAAACCAAAATTTACGTTCCTTCCCCAGATTCAGATCAGTGGTTGAGTGTAGGTTCTGAAATTAGGTATCCTGGAGTTCAAGGTCTCCAATAGTTCCTACCTCATAGGGTTATAGAGGGTCGAATGAGATAACCTCTATATAGGGCTTTATATGAGGCTGTCTCATAGGGAAGCGAGTGTTCAGTAAATGTGAGCCATTGTGAACAGTCCCCTCTCCTGTACCAGCATAATTTCTGCACACTTGTACTCATGGCATAGACTCTATTGCATAAATGTTTTCCTCCTTCATTGGACATGGCAAGCAGTTTTCCACATTGCTATATCATCTTTATAACTATTTTAATGGTTATCTACCTCTTTAAAAGTTTTTACCGGGACAATTTCATATACTTACTGTTTCTTTTCCAAAGAGAACTCTGCTTACAGCTAAAATGAGCCAAGTTGCTGCAGCTCACGAGTTCATGCGGGTGACTGTCAAAGGAAGACCTTTGCTGTGGGAAACTCTTCCTTTGTTCATTCCTTCTGCTAACAGTAAAGGAGCACCTTCCACACATGGGCTCACCATCTCAGCCCACTTCCACGTATGGAGCTGCTCCTACACTCTATGCTAACATTTGGTTCCTTAATGTTTATTGGATACCTGGTAGTCTGGGGCTGAGCACCAGCCAGGAATCGGTAGACCAAGCTTCTAGTTCCGGCACTGCTGGGAAAGTCCCTCTCCCCGCTTAGGGCCACCTGTAAAGTAAGAATTGGACACTAGATGGCCCAGAACCCTTCCCATCTTTGCCATTCCCTGAATCTGGCAGCCTCGCTCTGCATGTGGTATCATGGGGCACAAAGACAATGCAGGATGTGGGCCCAGCACCTGGGAGGTTTACGGTCTAAGTGTTTCTTGGTCCAGAGATTCTTTGCTGTCAGCAAGGGGTGTTCCCCATCTGGGAGAGGGAAACCCTCTTGGAGGCCAAAAGCATCAGCTTAATTCTGATCTGTGCCACCCAGGTGCTGAGTATCACCTCTCAGAGTGCTGGGCAAACGTGCAACCCTTCCTATTCTCCGAACAAGGTGGGAGCTCCCTCTCTGGCCCCTGGGAGGTCTCTGGGTGCTCTTCGGCCCTGGCCTGGAAGGGTCCGAATACTCTTCCCCAGTTCACAGGGCAGACCTCAGAGTTCGTGCTAACTTGATAGGGTTATGTGGACAGGCTTGGTGCCTCATGCCTGTAATC
>CAUYSK010028007.1:0-65277 GCA_963575035.1 Avahi laniger
AGGTGGATGGTTTTTGCCCTGTTTTTTTAGTTTGCTGTGTGATTGGCTGATGCAACTGCAATGTAGCCCCGGCATGCTTTTCACACACTGTCAAAAAAAAAAAAAAAAAAAAAAAAAAAAAGCACTCACCTAGGGGAAGGCCAGTTTTTTTGTTTGTTTGTTTTCTTATTTAGTATTTAGTGCTAATTTGAGGTTTGTATGAATTAACTTCCACATTACTATTTTAAAACAATATATAAATGGGAATTGCTAGGAGTTTTCAGAGAACTTTGAGAATGTATCAGAATTTAAAACTTGTTGCTACTTTAACAAATACCATATTATTAATTTTCCTGTTAGCTTTTGTAATCATATTTGTTGATAGCTAGTTCTTTAATGTCTTAAGCAGGTTGGACTTTTAGCCCAAGAAATTGATAAAGAACCACAAAAACTAAGATCCTCTCCTAGACACTCAGGGCCTTGGGGAGCGAGAGAGTAGGAATAAGAGGTTATGGGTTGGGGGGGGGCATTAACAGAGGCTTTACATGTTGATTTCTGTAACTGATTTTAGTCCGAAAATGAAAACTCAATTCTTACCAAAAAGGAAAATAAGATACCCATTGTGCAATTACTTTTTCTTGTTAACACCAAAATTTTGAAATGAAGTAGAAAACAATACATTTACAGTCTCTAATACAATCATTTAGATAGCTCCTATTTCTTACGTTATATGAATGTGTATATGAGTACATCTATTCTGAAAGGGCTTTAACACTCTACAGTCTTTAAGAAATTTCTTTTTTTTCTTCTATATCTCTTGATACCATAGAAATATTTATGCTTTTTTATCCATCAAATTAAAATGAAGACTCCATAAGACCTAATTTAACAAACATTTTAAAAATATCATCTTTTCCTTTATTCCTTCAATATTAAGTGCTGCAAAATGAGCAAGATTTCCCCCGGAAGGCTATTCAGCTTTAATAGGAGGTAGCATAAGGTCATACGTAACTGTAATATAAAAGAATTGCAGATAAACTATGGGAGCTCAAAAGAGATGATACCCAATTTAAGGGATAAGGAAAGAATTTCTGATTGGAAAAGGAGTATCAAATAGGTCTTGAAATATCAGAATATTTTACAAGTAAATAATGATAACATTAACAATAGTTGTTTGCTGAGCATTTATTATATATTCAGTTTCATTTTTGTCAAAAATGTCTGATATATGAGCTGGGCATGGTGGTATGTGCTTGTAGTCCCAGGTACTTGGGTGGCCGAGGTAGGAGGATCCCTTGAGTGCAGGAGTTCGAGACTAGCCTGGGCAATTTAGCAAAATCTCGTCTCAAAAAAAAAAATTGTCTGATATATGTGATGTAGAGAAGGACGGCCATGTCATTTTAAATTAGGGGGAAGAAGTTGGGAAGAATTGAACTACGGTGTATCCAAAAGACACATGGTTTAAAACTTTAAAAGTAAAAGTAATAGAGCTGATTGGGATACACCATTGAGGAGCTCTCTACTTCAGCCACCACAATAATTCTTCATAGTATATAATAGAGTTGAGAATAATTTCTAACAAAAATTACATTGTGTCTCTGGGGAGACATTTGTATGAAAACTTCATAGTACATACATATATTACCTTAAAAGGTGCTAGCTTAATCTTCTGTCATTTAAGGAATTCCTGTGACTATCTGTGGATCAGCAATACTAGCAATTGTAGAATGTATTCTTCATATTCTAGAATCAGCAGTGTTTGGAAATATAGGATGGTTCATTTAAAATGGGCTTTTCAAGATACAATATAACTTTAAATTTAATGAGCTTGGAAAATTTATTAACATCAATATTTACTGAAGATATTTCATTATCACAAGAAAGGGAATAACATATTTCATGAGTTAAGAATTTAAGTCCTTAAATAAAGTTATCTTTTTTAAAAGGTATTAATAAGAACAATTAGACAAAACATGTATTCGAATATGGTTTTGAGGTTTTTTTGGTCCCCACACTGAAGATTAGAATCAGATTTGGTTTTAATTGCAGTTTACTGAGTCGTATGAAAAAGAGTCCAATTAGTTTAAACAAATAAGATCTCTGAATTTATGGTATTCTGAGCCTAGTATTTTTTCATTGGATGCCAGGAGTATATTAAATTGCCTCCATTTATGTTTCTCTACAAAAGACCGCAAGTTTAAGTGATTTTCACAATTTATTACTTCTGAAAATTTCCCTTGACTTCACATTTTGTTCTGAATATCTTGGTTTCTTTGCTCCACCCACACAATGTTGAAGGCAAGGAAAGCAAGAATTGCAAAGAAATATAGTGAATTTGAGAACGCTGACTTTTTTTCAAAACAAAATAGGCTTTTATTTTAAGATTGCTTTTTGTTTATAACAGAAGTAGGGGCTTTGGCAAATGTTCGATAAATGTGTGAATAACCTAATTGATTTAGCTGGAATGAATAGGAAGCTTTGCTGTTTGTCCTTGTAGATACTTGGCTCAGTAAACACAGTGATGGTGATAGACCAAATATTCAATGGTGAAAGATAAAAACAATAAGAAAAACCCCATGAAATTTACAGATCCAAATTTCAGCAATTTTATGTCTGTGTCAAGATCTTCAAAGAGAAAGAGTGATATGTTAATTAGGATCTTGTTTATATTTCTATTATGAAAAATAATCATGTTAATGTACTTAAAACCCAATGATTTAACAAATATTAATATGTGAAAATATTAATAGAGGAGATCCTTGTTGAGAATTGTAAGCTGTATGAAATCCAAAGATAGATGTAGAAATTTAAACATAGTATCATATACTCTGCAGTAAAACACCAATAAGGGCAGGAAGCATAATTAGGACAAATAACTAAAGGTAACAATAGAAAGCAAAGTAAGAATTAAAAAAAAACTTTTTATAGATGTCACATTAGTCCAACTCAGTCTGTAACTCTGTTTAGAAATATAAAGTTTTCAGAAATTTTTGAGATTCTTTTAAAAAAAATTTTTTTTTCTTTGAGGGTAGGATGTGGGAAGAAAGAAATGATGGTGGCAATTAAAATGTATACAATACTTTTTAAAAGATACATTTGCAAATCTGATCACTTAAAGAAGAGAAATGTATCATGTGTAACTTTATTTACTTTTAATACTATTATTATTATATGATTAAAAATAGGAAATCTTAAAAAATTCTAGGGGGCAAAAGTGTTATTTTCTAATTTTATTAGCTCCTTTAAGATAAGAACATTTCTCATTAGTCTTCTAGCACAGTACCTGACCCATTGTAGGCACTCTACAAATGTTTACTGAACTAACCTGAATTTTAGAAATTTAAGGGTAAGGCAGTATTATTTTTCTTGGCTTTAAAACTATACCCCTCCCCTATCCCCCACCCCTCACACATCTGTATCTCAATTTTGATACAGATGTGTTCTTAGTTTTGAGTGTGAAGAAAACTGGTTGATATTTTTTTTATCTACCAAATCTTGGCCTAAGCTGAAATTACTTGAAAGGAAACTTGATTTAATAGTTTCTTTTTTCCAGAAATGTACAATCTAGAATATAGATTCTAAATTATATGAATGGGAGGTATCTGTTTTTCTCTGAGATGATTGTGAAAAGATAGATAAACTGAGGTGGAGAGCTGGTTTGAAAAAAGGAATAGATATTCCTATCTAGTGGTCAGTCCTAACAATGTAATTAGAGGGAAGCTAAATTTCAACTTTCAAATGTTAACTAAGGCAACAACCTAGATTTTCTAAGTTTTCCAATTTCAAGTACAATAATCCATTGACAACAAGGAAAAGAACTATAGTTAGCAAAATTGCAGTTGTCATAGTCAAGGTCTCACTGGAAATAGAAGGTTGGATAAAAAGTTACAGCAGTCTTCACACATTAACTGCCACATGAGTTGTATTTAACCCAACACTAGTTTTGAGCCTACAGCCTTGTGAAGCAAAAACTGGGCAAAACCCTGCAGGTGGTTCATGAAAACCTTACATGTTGATGTTCTTACTGTTACAATTAATATTGACCGTTTCTTAAAAACTGGATTAAATGGATAGAAGTCAATAAATTTTGTTTTTCATTAAATTAGAAAGGATCGGTTTGTTTTTGAAGTTTTTATTCTGTTTTCTTAATAAAACACTGTGGCCCCAAGGAAAAAACATTTTTTCCTACTGTGGCAGTCAATGTGTTAAATGAATATATTTTTAACACAATGGAGTTCCCAGAAGATATCCACTTCCAATTCAAGCTATACTCATCAATGTTAAACACCTCACTCACTTAACATTGTTTAGAAAACATTACTGTGATTTACGATGTTCTAAAACATAGTGGCCCAACAAGTTTCATACCGAGTGATGCCTCTTTGAAACGTTTTCCAATAAATTCTTAATGGCTTGGAGTTTGATGTGTCGTGCTTTATTCTCCTTTGTTTTGTTATTGTTGTTTAATATTAGCAAAAGTGGGGTGTTATGCAATAATCTAGGCTTTTGCAAAATAATGCTTTAAGGAAATGTTTTTTCTGGTCTTGATAGTCTATCCATCATTGTAAAAGTATAAAGAGATTTTCTCTATTTCAGGATATAAAAGGGAATAAATAATTGTTATACTTTTTGTTTGCACTGAACTGAATTCTTCAAGTTGGTTTTATATTTTGGTGTACAAATATTAAAAATCATAATTGATGAGTAATTTCTTTAGTTTTGTTTCACTCCACCCTACTCCACTGCCCATCCCTATCTATAAGTAAATTCATATTTGATCTAATTTGTCCTTGTTCTCAATACCTAAAAACAGGAAGACCATATCCAACATCTATAGAGATTCCTTCTGGTCAATTTTGGCCTGGCTGGTTTTACATAGTTTAATAAGCGTCTTCCAGCCTCATATACAGTATTTTATTTATTTAACATATTTGCATTCAGAAATGTCTGTGCAACCCATCTTACTCGAGGAAAGAGCCACATTACTGATCTCCTCTTGATCCATTCACCCTGAGAAAAAGGAGGGTTGCAAACCTATCTCTGTCTGATGATCCCAAGGATCTCCTGCCTTCCTTAGGGAAAGAGCCTTCCCCGGGAGAAATTAAATAATATATGCTAATGCTAAAGGAGCCCACAGAACCCTTCTTATTCATCAGTATAGATTTTCATAAATAAAAAATACCAAGATATGTGAGGAGAATCAGTAACTAGAAAGAGGGCCATGCTGTGTGTGTCTTTTGTGGCTTTCAATTTATGGCTTACATCATCCATCTCATCTTAATGTATGTCTTTAGATTAACTTCTCATATATCAGTTTAAGCTCTTCTGAAAGGTAACTTTGTTTGAAATGACTTCCCAAGAATCCCAAAAGTGAGCTTTATGCCACACAGCCTATTTTGGGTCATACTGTTTCGGTATTCCACTCAAATTTCACAAAAAAACAAGTTACCATAATGCAGTCATAAATTGACTAAAAATTTAAATTTGATATAATACATTATGTTTGTCCTAGACATTGTCACCAGACATCTTCTGGACCTGATTGGTTGGTTAGTTTATTTGTACATGCAGTGTAGGATAGTAGAACACATGCTTAAATTCAGAACTCCACTTTTACCACTTAGTTTCTAAATTACCTTGAACAAATCATTTAGTCTAATATCTTCATCTGTCATAGTACAGTTGTAAAGATTGAGGTTAGCATACATACAGTTCTTAGTACCTGCTGTATACATGTTTGTTTTCTTCCCATTTCTGAAACATCAGTTTAAAGGCTTTTAATAAACTCTAGGGTGAAGTTCAGTCTCTTTACCCTGATTCTTAAGGCCCACTATCTCAGGTGCTTCTTTACCTTTCCAGCTGCATCTCATTCAGCTATTAAACGATTCGGCACTTGCCCAACAGACAGTGAGCTTACAAAGACCTGGTCCTTGACTTCCACAAACTTACTCTCTTGGTCTCCTAACCAAACTCTTCATTCCACAGAATGCACTGACTTACCCTTTTCTGAGCAAACAATATGGTTTTCTCCCCTTTCATTTTTTATCTGGATGTAGTTGTTCTTCCACCTGAAATGTCTTTTCTCCACTTATCAAAATGTAGTCTGTCTTCCAAGATCAATTCAAATACCTCTCCTTCTATGTAGCTCTCTGCATGGAAAGGATCCTCTTCCCCCTACGTGGGAACACATTTCTTTGAAGTCTTACAGTACTTGGGTTGGGCTGATTGTTTTACACCTTTTTTTCTCATAAACATAAATAAACAAGTGTTGGTATAGGAAATCATACCTTTTGCATTATTTTGAATACTTCCATAACTTCTGACATTATAGTGAATGCTCAGTAATTATAGGGTTAGTAATTGTATTGTTGGTGATTCTAGATGTGCAAAATTAAAAGGAGGGAGACCACAGCCCTTGGTTTGAAACTCTAACATGTAAGTTAATTAAACTGCAAGGGAAGCCCACAATTGTTGTTAATAGAAGAAACCTTTAATTAGCATTTTAGGGAAAAAATAGGTTCAGTATCCCTTACCCAACATGTTTGGGACCAGAAGTGTTTCATATTTAATATTTTTTTGGATTTTGAAATATTTGCATATATATGATGAGATTTCTTGGGGGTGGGACCCAACTCTAAACACAAAATTCATTTATATTTCATATACACCTTATAGCCTGAAGATAGTTTTATACAATATTTTTAATAAATTTGTGCATGAAACAAAGTTTGTGTGAAGTACTTATGTGTAAAATTTTCCACTCGTGGTGTCATGTAAGCATTCAAAAGTTTGCTTTTGGAGCATTTCAGGTTTTTGGATTAGAGTTGCTCAACTTGTACTAATCTAGAAGGCTCTTTATGCTCCTGTGGTGGAGGGATATCATCATGTGGTAACCCAGAAATAATGTGTTATTGGAGGATTTTGATTTTTAGCTATTTAGCCAAGTAGGACTATTAGCTAGGTAGATAGGCAGACTAGGTGATTAGTTAAGAGATTAGGTATTTGTATTAAATACCAAATCTGTTGGGTTTGGTAATATCTTTGTTGTCATAGGAATCAGCGAAATTATATTGGCCATGGGTTTATATTGAGCTGTTTGAATATTCAGCTTAATTTGATACTATTAGTATGTTATAATACAAAGATCTATTTGATCTTTGTGCCATATCAGGTTCCTAAAAGCGATGGCATGTTTGAATGATAGGAATGTCTTTCGTTACTCCTATCTAGTCCCTTTCCAGTCATAACTGAGTATGCTAATGAAGGTAACTCAGGGTAAGGCCCCCAGATAGCTTCAGGATGGGGCTAGTCACCAGAAAGACCAAGAAATTAGAAAGGTTGGAACTTTAGGCTTCACCCACTGACCTCCAGGAAAGGGGCAGAGGCCTGGAGATTGGGTTTTTAGATTGGGAACACATCAAGCTGTCCTGGGAGGGTGGCACAGCCTGTAGAGGGCATGGAAGCTCCACCGCAGCCCCCAACTCTGCCTCCAAATACCTTGCCCTATGCAAGGTATAATTTTTCCAAGCCTGATTGTGAGTTTCATGATTTGTGGTACAAAAAGCAGTTGGTTTGGGAAGGTCTTCAGCTCTGTGAAAACTTACTGTCTTGTAGAATGTTCACATGATTAGTTCCCCTCAGTTTCTATGGGTCAAGAAGTAGGAGTTACAGTATCTAGAATTTTTTAAGTTTATGCAAGTTCTAAAGTTATATAAGGTAAGTACTGTATTTGAATTTCAGATGTGTGCCAGCATCCAGTGATCCTTGAGTCTACAGCAGGATGTTTTTTTTTTAATGTGCTAGTACTTTATTTATTTACTCGCTCCTATATTCTAACAGCTTTATTGAGATATAATTTACATACCGTACACTTTACCTACTTCAGGTGTACACTTCAGTGGTTTTTAGTTTAGTCTCAGTTGTACAGCCATCATCACAATCAGTTTTAGAACATTTTCATTACCCCAAAAAGAAACCCCATACCCTGTAGGCATCATTCCCTAATCATTTATTATATCCTCCCTCTCCAGGCAACCACTAGTCTACTTTCTTCTTCTAGATTTGCCTGTTTGGGGTATTTCATATAAATGGAATCATATAATATGTCCTTTATGACTGACTTCTTTCACTTAGCAAAATGTTTTTGAGGTTTATCAGTATCAGTACTAGCATGTATCAGTATCAGTACTTCATTCCTTCTTATTGCAAAATAATATTCTATTATATGGATATACCACATTTTTTATACATTCATCATTTGATGGACATTTGGGTTGTTTCCACTTTTTGGCAGTTATGAATAAGGCGGCAGTGAACATTCTTGCGTAGTCTTTCTGTGGACATAGGTGTTCATTTTCTTGAGAATATACGTAGGAATTGAATTCCTGGGTCATATGATAACTTAATGTTTAATCTCGAGGAAGTGTCAGACTGTTTTTCAAAGTAACTGCACCATTTTACTTTCCCAATAGCAGTGATTAAGGTATCCAACATTTCCACATCCCTACCAATATTTATCATTATCTGACTTTTTGGTTATAGCCATTCTAGTGGGTGTGAAGTGGTAGCTCATTGTGCGTTTAAATTGTATTTCTCTGAAGGCTAATGAACATCTTTTCATGTATTTATTGGTTATTTGTATATATTCTTTAGAGAAATAAATGTTTAGATCCTTTACCAATTGTTAATTGGGTTACTTATATTTTGTTGAGCTGCGAGAGTTCTTTATGTATTCTAGATACAAGTCCCTTATCAGATACATGATTTGCAAATACTTTTTCCCATTCTGTGGATTATCTGTGGTATTACTTTTGATACTTGGATTTTGTTTTGTTTTATTTTTGTTTTGTTTAAAGAGACTTATGGGTGATCAAAACCCACGAAATGGAAGTGTGAACAGCCAAGTTGGGGAGGCAGGCTCTATCTGGTGAGCAAAAACAAACAACTCTCCATGATATGCCCATCATCAAACTTTTATTTGTCTTATTTTCAGCTTTTTCTTTATTGTATAAAATTATAACAACATACAGGAAAGAGTGGAGCTTAAGTTGAACACTTGGCCATCTCATGTAATAATACCTATTACAGGATATGACTTACTTGTTGGCTGACTGCTCTGTTTTTTAGTGTTTCTGGTATTGCCTCCAAAACTAATGAAATAAACTTTAATATAGGAGTCAAAAAATCTGTTAGCTAGCTCCACTACTTAGCCCTATGACCTTCGTCAAATAACTTACCCTTTCTGAATATAGATTTTTCTCATCTATGGAATGAGAGAATTGATAGGAGAATTGAACTGATTGAACAGTACATTCTTTAAGGTTCTTTCCAGCTTTAAAATGTGGTTATATAATACAGTAACACAAGTGATTTTATTTTTCTTCTTCTTCCTGCTCTTTAACACGGAAGAGTTACACCTTGTTGAAAAATCTTAGGCCTAATGTACAATTTCTCAAAAGGATTGGAGTTAGATGGATTTGACAAGTAAAAACCTGGGCACATGTGGATATTCAATGAAGACTTACTATAGAATAGCAAATGCCATCTGTGTGAATTTATATTGTGGTACAGAGGAACATGACCTAAGAGTCACCAGTGAGGTGGAACTAAAGGAAGAATTTATGCACCTGCTGAGGGTGTGGCTAGAGATAAAGGAACTATGAGGAATGAGTCCTTGATTGCCTCCTTGGAAGTATTCAGAGATCATTAAAGAAGCAGCAAGCTCTCAGAGGTCAGTTGTGTCTAAAGGTGAAACCAAAACCTAAACTACAACTAATAAGAAGAAAAATAGGACCATAAGAAAAGAAACATCTGAAAAGGCGTAGAAATTGTCAGGTAAGTACACTACATTTTGTTTAGTTTGGTTTTGTTTTTTTTTTTCCTGGAGTGATTTTTTTAAAGCTTCAGGGTACTGAAAGTTTGTCATTGGTCCTTGAGTTCAACTGAGATAATTTGCCCAAGGTTCAGACATCACAGAGGAAGATAAGCAAGTTTGACATCTGTGAGCCAAGCAGGATATGGAAGAGTAAGGGAAAGGTCATTGAGATTCAGATCTATTTGCCAAAGTTTGGTAACTTCGATTCCCACCAAAAGCTACTTAAAGTTCTGGTTAGGTTTTGTTTTTGTATTTGACTAGCCTCCATGATGTTATTTATCAAACATCATCATAAATAAAGCACATGTAAGAAGCAAAAAAAAGTTCTCTTTTTAAAAAATAAAGTAACTAGTCAGAATTCAGACTGGGAAAAAAAAGCTTAGAAATTTAATTTGAACGCTTTTCTCTCTTTTGGATATGGGTTTTTGTCCCATTATAAAAATAGCTCATCATAACCACTTAAAAAATATGGAGATTTTGTCTTTAATGTCTTCTTAGAGCTCTTTAAGAAAACCTATATTTCCTCAGGAGATTATTTGACATAAACGCAGAACTTGAAATACATAGGAAATTTTTATACTCTTAAGGTAGTAACGATGATATATGAACTGTTGATGTCTCAGTTTCCCTTGGGTTGAGCAAGAAATACACTTCCAAAGTTAAGAGAGTTGATATGTTGGTCCAAATGATGGCAGGTCCTCAAGTTTTGTTATGGAATCAGGCTTAAGGCATAGGGAGTCAACTACAACTACATTCTGTTTGGTATAAGTGTCGAATCTGTCATGTCCAGCTTCCTGAGCAATTTCATCAGCCTAGAATCACGTGACAAGGCAGAATCACCAAATAGCAAAGTCTTAGAATATGCCCAGATCATCTTTGCAAGTATGTTTCCTGGACTGAACAAGTATCTGCATTGGACATGAGCAGGATACCTGAGTAGATTTATTTCACTGCAATCTAAATGGGCCCACTGCCAGCACAATGAGCAAAAGAAATGTTATGCAGGTTTACTGAAGTACAGCTTCGGAGAATGTGACACAGTTATGGAATGCTGAGAAGCAACAGATGTAAAGTTGTAGCCATAAGATAGAAGATGATTTGTTTGTGCCAAGGCATTAAGTGACAAAATGTCATCATGGTGATGTTCTCTTAAAAACGACAGCCCTACTGTGAACCAGAGCTGTTGTCCTGTGGACATGTTAGGAGAAGATAAACTTAGGGCCACCAAAAGTGTTTTTATGTATAACTTTTTTTTAAAAAGATACAATGTACTTATAGTTAGGACTTTAAATGATTCCAATTAAGGTCACTTACGGACTTTCCAGTTACATATTATTAGCAATGTACTATTTGGTATGGTGTTATTGAATTAAGTGTCAAGTTATCTAGATAGTCATTTACATAGGTGGCTGTGAACTATGGGTAACAATGCCAATTTTAGAGCTCTGATATAGTGCCGATTACTTTTTATAAGAGTGTTGAACACTCAAGGGCTACTAAAGAACTTTTAATAAGAGAATATTAGGTACCTGTATTCAAGTTGAACTTCAGTTTCATAGGTGGAGAGTAGATGATTTTCATGTGCAGCTTATTGAACAAATATCAACAGCATTTACTCTTGTGACTTAATTTTAGCATTCTTTTAAACAATCTTAAATGTAATTAAGCACAAAGCAAGTTTGCCTTTGGCTGTGTAGACGAATAGACTAGCTCCATGCACAGCCATTCACCGTAAGAAAACACATTTCTTTTCCTAAGAAAGTGTATGGGGAAATTAGGAGTAGCAGACAGTACCTCCTGGAATGGAATTTATATGTGGGATAATATGAGAGCAGCAAAGTAAGGTGCCTTCAGTAACTATTTGATGAAGTTTTCCCAATCCCAGCTTATCTGTGGATACTGCTGCTGTTCCTCCATGTTCATGACCATCAAATGAATCTGATTTATTTTAAAGTGTAAAGTACAAAACTGGAAATAAACAAATGTGACCAATTGAAAATGTGATTGAATCTGTTTTTATGCCTGGGGTAATATAGTATTTTTTAACCAGACCAAAAAAATAAGATTCATTTAATTGTGCTAAAAGGGCACTCTTCTTTACATATGAATGTTATTGATCTGTTTTTTTAAATGGAGTGTCACTTAACTGATTATTATACTAAATCTGTTAAAATAGGCTATTTTACTGTCATTAAAACGTAGGTCAGTATCTTAGTTACACTTCTGACATTTTATAGAACATTTATATAGTTAATTCAGGCAGCTTTTTAAGAAATGGAATACTTTTCTATTTCTATTCTATTCTTTTGAAGTACCTTATTCCATAACTTAATATTAAGCCTGTGTTAAAAATTGCTGTGCTTCCTCTTAACTTCCGTTTCTTCCCTTTTGGGCCACAGACTTCCTTAGGGAGGAGGTGAGGGAGAAGTGAATTCTCACGTTAGCTAATAGAATCTAGAATTATGTAGTGTTTACCTATTGTGCGTAACATAGGCCCACCCACATACATCATGAAGTGCTTAAGTGAAAGAACAGTGGGCAGACAGCTTCCAAGTGTAACTGGCAGATGCTTTAGTACTATCTGGATTTTATTCTCTGATGAGAAGGTTGTCTGTGTAGCTTGTGATGACAGCGATGGAATAGAGAGGTAGGTTTTCTGTGGCTTCATTTTAAGTGTCACATTGTCAATGCTTTAGGTTAAAGTAAACTTGCAAAAGCAATGATTTGAAGCATAATTCATCAGATTTTTATATTTAATTTTTCACTTTTTTTCATATGTAGCTTTAGGGATTATGTTCTGTGAATTAAATTTCCTTCCAGTTTAGAGAAGGGGGTGAATAAATCTCAAACTCTAGGGCTTTTGTGTTCTTAGGGAGGATTTATACTGTTAATCTCAAGTTTTATCAGTCTTAAAGAAAGCCTAGGAAATATAACTACAGGTATTTATTGCCTGTTAATTATTGGTCAACAGAAAACTGAAAGCTGTTCACTTTTAATACTTTTTCAATCCAAGCTACACAACTTAGGTTTTTTAAAATATGTTTTAGAATTTAATGCTTTCCATTGGTTTCTTTTCAATTACAGATTTAAGAATTATGTTGTTCTCCAAAGGAAACTGTTTGGTAGCCAGAATGATGGTGCTGTCATTTACCTTTAATTAGCTGTTGACAGCTTATTCAGAATCTTAGTTTTTCAGCCATAAATCTTCTTCCAAGTTTCTCTAAAGGAAAAGATCTGAGCCTTTGAAATAACTATAATTTAGTATTTAAACATTACCATAAGGTGGGGAAAATTTATAAAGAATTTTTTAAAATATTGACAGTCGTGCTTTACAGGGATTTTAAGTAATATTTCTACCTAAATATTTGTTTTTTCTTCCTTGGATATGGTCAGAAAATATTTAAGAATTTTAGATCTGATGATTGATTAGAGAGCCTCTTTCTGCTAAAAAGTGAATAGTTATAAGTTTCCCAGCAGTGTTCTTTTCTGAAGCATTTTATTTTCACCAAAAGAAAAGTATAATTGAAATTTTTTTCTTTCTATAGAAAATTCATGAAAAGCTTATTATGATTTCTAGAATACTAACATGCTGCCCAGTAATGTATAATTGTTTTGGATCCAATTTTCTACTCTATTTATGAGGAAGAAGTATTTATTCTCTTGTGAATTTATAAAATGAATGTTAAGTCAGTGACAAGAGAAAAGTTGCAAATCAGGGGGAAAATTGATTGTAATAATTTACCAAATTGGCATATTAGTAATGTGATAATATAATAATAATTAGAGTGAAAAAAGAGGAAATTTGTAGAAATACCCCAGCTATATGTATTTATGTATTTATCATTTTCCTTATGAAAAGGGTTAAATAGGAATACCATAATGAGTGATTTAAAATATTCACTCTGCTTAAAAAAAAAATGTTCTTAGCCTCCCACACACAATGTCTCTAAATTACTGCTGTAAAAATTTATGGGGAAAACATTATGATTTGGTCAAAAAAAGATCAGCTGCTACTTTTAAGAACTTTTCATGAACCAAAAGGAAAATTTAACTCTCATAAGATGAAACTTTTGTTCATTAGTGAGAGTAGTAATAATTGTCATCTTTTAATAATGATTTCTCTCTATTGGTAGTTGACTTTTCTATTAGAAACAATATTGGAGATTTATTTATAATTTGAATTTGCAACTACATTTTTCCTCATTCCTTTTGAATAGAACATATAGTGGAATTTTGAAACTAAAAGACTTATAAAGTTAACTTCTCTAAAAGAGCAGGGAATATATGTCCTAACGCATTTGATTTAGATAGACCGTTTTCCTCCTACTGAGAATCAAACATTTAGGCAGCATTCAACCTTGTATTTAATTGCAGTGGTTTTTGAGGTCTTTGATTATATTTCAGGGTCTGTTATGTATTAAGAGCAGTAGAAAACTAGAACTTTCTACATGTTATCAAACTTACCTGCAAAGAACAGATTAGAGACATTTGTTTATAACATGGGAAATAAAGATGAATCTCTGAAAAAATAATTAGATCTTAAGGGGCATCGTCACCATAAATCAACCAAGTATTTATTAAGACCTACTTTGTATGCCTAACTAAAATATTTAATACATAGTTGGTATTTAACAAATGCTTGTGTTTTTTTTTTAACATTACATTAGATCCTTAGAAATTGCTGATTTAACTTTCACAATTTGAGTAATGTTAAGATACTCGAAAGTCTATGGCTTGTAGTCATTCATAATTTTGCTGAGCTACAAGTTTTGAGTTGTGTACTATGAGGTTGGAAAAGAAATAATGTATTTAGTGAGTGAACCAAGCAGATGGCCCAACATCCAAATTTCAGTGCAGTTTTGTTGTTCTCATTCTGTCCTCACAACAAATCCTATGAGATATAGGAAATACTGTCGTCATTTTATAGGATGAGAAAATCATGTGCTACAGAGCTGGTTTGCAAATTTGAGAATTCACGAAGGACCCTCATGACTATCAACAGACCAAGTTCTCAGAGTTGGCTCTAAGTACAGTCATGGCTTGGTCCTTTACAAGTGTCTCTTCTAGTTTAAAGAACACACTATCATAATGAAATAATTAGTGATAATTCAAGAAAATACCTGACCTTCTGGCTTTTCAAGATTTATGTTTTTAAAGCATTTTTAATGAAATGTATCAAAATTACCTATCGCTGCTTCTTGTTCTTTACTCTTCCTCCTCCCAGCCCTCACTTCTATTCCATTTCATAAACTTTTAAGAGTAGGAAGGAATCATGTGAATGAATAGGCGGCAGAACTGAAATAAGTTTAAATACTGTTAAAGATTTTGATGTACGTAATTAATTCAGAAGCTATGATATAATTGCATCGACAAAGTGTTTTTTAATAAAACTACCAAAAGCATTCAATAATAATTCAATTGCCCTCGTATGTCATAACTTTTTTCTTTTTCCCCTACATCAACAGCAGCAAATGTCATAACTTTTTTTTAGGAAGAAATCAGGAAGCATGGTTCTGCCAAATTCTGGTCAATGTGGGATGGGCCACTTTGGTTCAGGTACCACGCAGTCCAATGAGTGGCCACACTTGAGCAGTAACAACTTTCCCTGACCAAGGGAGCTATGGACAGGGCAGTTTCACATCCGAGAGAGGACATGAGACCTGACAGGCACTGTGACTTGACAGTCCCAGAATAACATGGAACTCTGACTTCTTTAAGTTGTGAGAAGGCCAAAAGGAGGCAAACTGCAAATCTTGAATTTATTTCTTTTTAATGCCTTGTATTAAATTTAAAAGGCTTTTTTTGTTTCTATATTTATCTTTTTTAAACTTTTTACTTTGAAATAATGTTAGCCTTACAGAAAAATTAGAAAACTAATGCAGTAAGATTATATACACCCTTTACTCAGCTTTCTCTAATGTTAATTTATTTAATCAGAGTATATTTATCACACTCAGGAAATTAAGATTGGTACGATGCTATTAACTCAACTGTAGGCCATATTCAAATTTCACCAGTTTTTACACTAATGTCCTTTTTCCATTCCAGGAACCAATTCATGATCCCCATGTTGCCTGTAGGTGCATCTTCATAATTTCCAAACTGTGACAGTTTCTTGTCTTTCCTGACCTTGGCACTTTTAATGAATACTGATAGCTATTTTGTGGAATGTCTGTCAGTTTGGCTTTGTCTAGTGTTTTCTTGTGATTAGATGGAAGTTATACATTTTTTGGCAGGATACTACAGAAGTGAGATGTCTTCAGTGCATTATCAGGGATACATGATATCAAAATGTCTTACCATAAACAATGGTAACCTTAATCAGTTGGTTACGATAATGTCTTCCAGGTTTCTCCCACTGTGAAGTTACTATTTTCCCCTGTACAATTAATAAATATCTTGGAGGAGATATTAATACTTTGACTATTGTTGCCTTTTTTTTTACAAATTCATGTAACTTGGTCAGAGTTTTAATTGAAGTAAGAACTAGAGAAAATCCAGATTATTCTATTTCTAGGAGTAATTACCGGTCCAAAATAATCATTAAACAATACTTTTGGGGGGAGAACTCATAACCTACATAAAATTAATGTCATATGCTCCTGGAAATAAATAAACAATGACCATTTTTTATTTCATGGATTGGTATTGGTTTAAAGTGGCTGGGGAAAATCCATTTTATTCATTTTTTTCCAAGTTTAAATTTTATCCAAAGCACTTTTAAACTCAGCTTTAAACAACTGATTGGATTACTGAGAAAATTAAAATGGTTAATCATTGTTAATAGAAGTCTACTATTAAAGTTAGCCTGTTAGGACAATAACATCAGTTATGTAAGCTCTCACTTTGTAGTACCTTAAAGTAGGAAAGGAATTGGGGTTTTTTGTTTGTTATTTAATTTAGTTTCCCATTGTAGTTTTGTTTTCTACCCTCCCCCCAGAGGCATATATCTTGGAGATATTGCAGGTTCAGTTCTAGACTATTACAATAAAACAAATGTTGCAGTAAAGCAAGTCACACAAACTTTTTTATTTCCCACTGCATATATAAGTTATATTTAAACTGTACTGTAGTCCATTAAGTGTGCAATAGTATTATGTCTAAAAATGTACATACCTTAATTTAAAAATACTTGACTGCTAAAAAAATGCTAACGATCATCTGAGCCTTCAGCAAGCTGTAATCTTTCTGTTGGTATAGGATCTTGCCTTGATGTTGATGGCTGCTGACTGATCAGGGTGGTGGTTCCTGAAGGTTGGGGTGGCTGTGGCAATGTCTTAAAATAAGACAACAATGAATTTTCTTCTTTTCACGATTTTTCTATAGTGCATGCGATGCTGTTTGATAGCATTTAACTGCACTAGAACTTATTTCAAAATTGGAATCCTCTCAAACCCTGCCACTGCTTTATCAACTAAGTTGATGTAATGTTCTAAATCTTTTGTTGTCATTTCAACAATGTTCCCAGCATCTTCATCAGAAGTAGATTGCACCTGTATAAATCACTTTCTTTGCTCATCCATAAGAAGCAACTCCTCATTCATTCGTTCGTTTGAGTTTGATTAAGAGATTGTAGCAATTCAGTGACATCTTCACGCTCCACCTCTAGTTTTCTTGCTATTTTCACTATACCTGCAATTACTTCCTTTACTGAAGTCTTAAACTCCTCAAAGTCATCCATGAGAGTTAAAATCAACTTCTTCCAAACTCCTGTTAAGGCCGATATTTTGACCTCCTCCTATGAATCACTAATGTTCTTAATAGCATCTAGAATGGTGAATACCTTTCAAAAGGTTTTCGATTTTCTTTGCCTAGATGCATCTGAGGAATCACTATCTGTGGCAGCTGTAGCCTTACAAAATGTATTAATATTTCTTAAACAATGAGACTTGAAAGTCAGAATTACTCCTTGACGCATGGGTTACAGAATAGATGTGTGTTAGCAGGCATGAAAACAACATTAATCTCCTTGTACATTTCCATCAGAGCTCTTAAGGGCCCTGAGATCTTGAATTTAAAGTCACCAGTTGCATTTGCCCGTAAGAAGAGTGTCAGCCTGTCCTTTGAAGTTTTGAAGCCAGTCATTGACTTCTCTCTACAAAAGTCCTAGATGGCATCTTCTTCCAATAGAAAACAATTTCATCTGTGTTGAAAATCTGTTGTTTAGCATAGCCTTCTTCATCAGTGTTCAATCTTAGCTAGATCTTCTGGATAACTTACTACAGCTTCTATAGCAGTACTTGCTCCTTCACCTTGCACTTTTATGTTATGGAGACAGCTTCTTTCCTTAAACCTCATGAGCCAACCTCTGCTAGCTTCAAACTTTTCTTTGGCAGCTTTCTTACCTCTCTCACCCATAGAATTAAAGAAACTTAGGGCCTTGCTCTGGATTAGGTTTTGGCTTAAGGGAATGTCATGGCTGGTTTGATAGTCTATCCAGACCACTAATATTTTTTCCATGTCAGTAATAAGGCTGTTTTGCTTTCTTATGATGTTTGTTCACTGAAGTAGCATTTAATTTCCTTTAAGAATTTTTCCTTAAAATTCACAGCTTGGCTAACTGTAGCACAACAGGCCTAGCTTTTGGCCTGTCTTGGCTTGCAACATGCCTTTCTCACTAAGCTTAATCATTTCTAGTTTTTGATTTAAAGGGAGAGACTTGCAACTCTTCCTTTCCCTTGAACACTTAGAGGCCAACATAGGGTTATTAATTGGCTTGATTTTGATAGTATTATATCTCAGGGAATAGCAAAGCCTGAAGAGAGGTAGAGAGATGAGGGAAATAGCCAGTCTGTGAAGCAGTCAGAACACATACAACATTTACCCATTAAGTTCATTGTCTTATGTGAGCATGGTTCGTGGTGCCTCAAAACAATTACAATAGTAACATTATAGATCACTGATCACAGATCACTATAACATATAAAATAATAATGAAAAAGTTTGAAATATTGTGAGAATTACTAAAATGTGACACAGAAACACTAAGTGAGCACATGCTGTTGGAAAAATGGCACTGACAGAGTTGTTGTTGCAGGAGTGCCACAAACCTTCAATTTGTAAAAAACACGGTATCTGCAAAGCACAATAAAGCAAAGTGCAATAAAACGGAATATGGCTGTACTTTAAAACTGAATCATTTCAGCAGTTTCAGAGTGCTAGAGTTTGAGTTTTAATCTTAGTTTTCTTAAAATCTATGTAATGAGGGTTCTAATAGTTCCTATCTCATAAGGTTGTTCTGGGGATTAAATCAGTTAATACATGTAAAGTGCTGACTGAGAATAGTACTTGGCACTGAGACAGACCTGGTGTTAGCCATTATGAAAAGGGACTACCAGTGTTGGTTGCTGACTTTAGAAAATGAAAGAATTTCCCATGAATATACCTTTATCCTGTTTTTGTTCCAAATAACTGTTGAATCCCACTGAATTTGCTGCTGTTTGCAGAATTTTATTTGGGATTTCAATGGTTAAACCTAGGGGAATTTCTAGTCTTGCTTTCTGAGAAGCATAATATCATTTTAGGAACTTTGGTAATCTAAAATTGTTGAATACAGGCCAAGAATGCACAGGGATAATAAATGAGTTCTTAGCGGTATCTTTTAAAATACATTTTCTAGGTGTGGAGAATTAAGTGATTATTTTGAGGTAGGGTGGCAAGACTGTATTTAAACAACTCCCCCTTCCCCAATCAGGAATTCTGCCCTGTAGTTTTATCTGGTAGATGTCACATTCAGGGAGCACATGAAGCTTTCTGTACTCAGATGGCTGGACTCACCTTCTTTTTTTTTTAAGACAAGGTCTCACTCTGTTGCATGGGCTAGAGCACAGTGGCATCATCATCGCTCACTGCAACCTCAAACTCCTGGGCTCAAGCGATCCTCCTGCCTCAGCTTCCCAAGTAGCTGAGACTAAAGGAACGCGCCACCATGCCCAGCTAATTTTTCTATTTTTTGTAGAAATGAAGTTTTGCTCTTGTTCAGGCTGTTCTTAAACTCCTGGCCTCAAGTAATCCTCCTGCCTCGGCCTCCCAGAGTGCTAGGATTGCAGGTGTGAGCTATTATGCCCAGCCTGGACTCACTTCTAACATATTAATATATGTTTTTCTTCCTGATGGTACCAGAAATTTGTCTTTGTGCAATACCCTGCTTTTTCCCCTTGGGTTCCTTTTTCTTCCCCTCCTCATTTTTTAAACAAGCATGCAAAGTCCACTACATTTACTGACGTTTTTATTGTTGATCACTACCAGGAAACATGGTTGACAAACACAATGAGCATTGGAGGAAGTGACAAAGGTTGAAGTAATCTCAAAAAGCACTAGTCATAGTCACATAGTTGTTACTAATCTATGCTGAAGTGTAACTTGTTTAAGACTTTATTTTACATGGGTATACTTTCTAGTCTCTCTCCTAAATGGTCCCATAATAGGGTCTTTTATTCTATTTAGGAATTAGCCCCATTCAGCCTTGTCTGGGTTGTGGATTAGTGGTCTCAGAAAACCTTCTCCTCTGATAGCCTCAGTTTCCCAGTTTATAAAATGGGGATAAATATTGTACTTGATATAGTTGTGATAGAAATTAAATGGGTGAATGTATGTTGAGTTAATATGTGTATCTCAGTCCTAGCTCTGCCAGGACTTTTTGGCCTGGAACCAGTTACTTGGCCTTTCTGACCTACTCAGTTCCCTTATCTGGAAAATGGACTTAAGACTTTCCTACCAATTCACAGGGCTGTTGTGAGGATCAAATAAAGTAATCTTCTGTGAAAGCATTTTGCTAATTAACATTTTATGCAAGTGCAAGATAAACTTTAATCCAAGATTGATTCAAATTGACACCTCTTTTCATTTAAAAGGAGTCCACCATGTTTTCCAAAGCCTGCTTTTAATTTTTCTAGGTATAATAGATTCCTTAGGTTCAGAAGCTGCTTATGTGGCCTCCTAAGATTAGCCTTTCTTTCTTTTTTTGAGACAGAGTCTCACTGTGTTACCCAGGCTAGAGTGCCGTGGCATCATCCTAGCTCACAGCAACCTCAAACTCCTGGGCTCAAGTGATCCTCCTGCCTCAGCCTCCCGGGTAGCTGGGACTACAGGCATGCGCCACCATGCCTGGCTAATTTTTTCTATATATTTTTAGTTGTGCAATTAATTTCTTTCTATTTTTAGTAGAGATGGGGGTCTCGCTCTTGCTCAGGCTGGTCTCGAACTCCTGAGCGCAAACAATCCGCCCGCCTCAGTCTCCCAGAGAGCTAGGATTAAAACGTGAGCCACCGTGCCCGGCCATGAAATTAGCCTTTCTTTAAACATCAGGCTATCTAGCACTAGCCTAACAGCCACTTCTGTGACAACCCCAGCACTAGTCCCTTTCCTTTAACTATTTGAGAGAGGTAGCCACAATATTAAAATATTTTAAATGCACAGAAACATTAATAATTAATTGCCATCAAAGCAAGATAATTTTCTCCTTTTCTCACTGTCGGCCACTTTTATCAATACTAGTAAAATACTGAAACTACAGCTACCTTCAAAACCATTGCCTTTACTATCACAAAGCTTAGTATAAATAACTTTTAAGGTTATCAGTATCACTATGATGTTAGTAAGCAAACTTTTATTAAGTACCTTACTATGTGCCAAGCAGGATGCCAAAAATAGAGGAAATTTCCCTCCTAAAAACAAATTCTGTTATCCCCGATTCAAGATTAAAACAGTGGTTCTCGCAGGGTTGGGGGTAGGAGTTACGGGACCAAGATGAGACGTTTTTGATTATCACAACTAGGGTATGCTGCTGGCATCTAGGGAGTATAAAGGCCAGGGATGCTGCTGAACCCCCTAGAGTGCACAGGCCAGCACCCCACAATGTCAAAATGTTAGTAGCGCCCAAGTTGAGAAACCCCAGTTTAGAGGAATAAATACTGTCCTTGGCAAAGACATTAATTGCTTTCCCATCAGGATGAAAATAAGTTGTCCCTGTGTAACTGTCAGCATGTCATTTGGCTACTCTTAAGAGGGGAGGCCGAGTGTGCAGGTGTTGCCCTTTACCTTGGGAAGGGGAACATGGACTTCACTTCTTTTACTGCTGTGTTGAGAAGCTCAAAGACCCTAACAGAAAGTTAGTAAATTCCAGCTGCTACTGCTGACACCATTGTGTTTCTCTTTTTATGTAAAAATGCTGCTTGTTACTCCAGCTGATTGTGAAAGAAGGAAGAAGGTGATTAAAATTTCACTCTTATCAGAAAACTGCTATCAATTTACCTCCATTCAATCGTCAGCTGAATTGGTTTGATAAAATGGTTCCACCACATATATACCAAAGCAGTTCTTTCTGTTTCAATGATCCTTTTGAAATCAACCACAGGGGAACTCAGTGTAGATGGAAATCTGTTTCATCAGAGATAATATATGCAATGCATATTATGTTTTTCATCATAAGGAAGCATTATAACATTTTCGTGTTTTAAAACATTTTCCTTTTGTTTCCCCTCAGCACCTCTTTATGCCTACCCACTTGCCTGCCAATATAGAAGTGCTCCAAAGGTTATGTAAACAATCTGCATAAGATGTGTTTTGTCCCTTAATATTTTGCTTTTTATTTTTCAGGGCAGGAATTTTGTACTTGTGTTTAGTAGGTAGTAAGCAAGAGGCTGCGTGCGATGTAAACAATAAAATAAAACTTTTGTTATGTTGAGGGACAAAGATTAATTCCCCAATTTTTCTTCTTTAGCTGAAACTGATGGTTACATGTTATAGAAAATCTTTCCTGTGAAAAGACTTGATATGAAAATAATTGTACTTCACTGGACTAAAGAACAAATGATTAGAATGTTTATCAGTCAAATTAATACTACTGTTTCTAAAAAATGCATATTTTGTAACTAACTTTTCATGTTTTCCCAACCCATACAAAAAATAACACTATTCCAGAGTATATTTATTTTTAAAAATTTTTTTTTAACTTGGGA
Source organism: Avahi laniger (assembly GCA_963575035.1). Classification (NCBI taxonomy): domain Eukaryota; kingdom Metazoa; phylum Chordata; class Mammalia; order Primates; family Indriidae; genus Avahi; species Avahi laniger. Next base: position 22,813 of record CAUYSK010028007.1, read on the forward strand.
AGCTTAGTTCCTGCCGATGAGAGCATGCTTAATTTTCAAGGATCAACAAGTTTCAAAGTAATAGATACTATAGAAAACAGCCTTATTATCTTAGAAAGATTTTCTGTAACATTTTTTTCAGTCTTGGATAAAATTAATGATGCTATTTCATATTCTTAGTGCTAGATCACATTGGGATAGGGCTAAATACAGGGGTCAGACCAGCTAACTTAATTGAAGACCAACAAGTGGAGCAATAAGTGAGACTTTGGGATATTCTTTGTTTGCATATCCATTTCCAGTTCTCAAGTGCATAACTTCAGGAATTCATTATGAAGCATTCTCTATCTTATTCAGTTTTAAAACATAGATTATATAAAGAGAGTAAATGCAAAAGCACTGTCTAGCTGCTGGGCTTTGTTAAAGATTCTAAACCATTGTGAAGATCTTGAATCTTTCTTCAGAGCACACAAAGACTCCAACAAATTCTTTGCAGCAATCACCTATCACCATGCATTAGAATTGCAATGAAGAGTTCCAGGAAAAATAGCTGTCATTATTTGCAACTTAATAAACAATAATAAAACATTATTTGTAGTTTAATAATGCCAGTTACATAGTGATGATTATATACCATTTTAAATTTAAGAAAACTACCTTGAGTCATTTAAGTATATAAATAACTGGTACTACTGAAGTGTTTTACTTTAGGTTTTAGATTATTAGATACAGAAATAGAAGCCAAGTTTGAGTGTGTCCTGTGATTGAAACTTTGATGTCACTGGTAAAATATCCCAAGAATAGGCCTTCTAAGGGACCTATGCAGAGTAAAAATATGTCTACCTGAAAATATATTGTTTTTCTTGGCTAATTTGGCCAAGGGTTCTAGAAAGTATATGGAGAGTATATGCCAATCCTACTCTTATTCTTTAATTCCTTGTCTAAGCTAAAAATTGTTCCTTTTGCTATAGAGGCAATAGAATTAAACCTATAATGCTCTATGCACATTACTTGTAAATTCTTCTGTCAGGACCAGATGGTGACTTACATTTTTTCCAAGTCCAAAATTCTCTTCATTCTACTTTAGTCTCTTCATTTTTAGAGATCAGGAAACAGATTGCTTTGTTCAGAGAGCTAGAACCAGAACACAGACTGATACTTGCTAGCCATGTAATATACTAATGTCAGCCAAATATGGGCAGTCATATAATACTTTCAGATTTTTGCCATATCCATGAACTTACTAATACTATTTAATACTATTTAAATTGACTTCTTTAAATAAATAACCTTATTGTTTAAAGGAAATGTTTTGCTACTATAAATGGAAAGCCCTCATATCCTTTAAATAGAAAATAATTCTAAATAGGAATCCAAATCAAAGCAAAGCAATGTTATTAAAATTTAATTGAATTTAAAATTAATTTAATTTTAATCAATTAGTGTTATTAAAATTTTAATTGATGCTGTTCTTGGTCAGAAATGTGTCAAAGCAGTGTTTTCATGTTTGATGGTAGTACTTTCTCTAAAAAGAAAAGCACGAGTAAAACCTCTAGTTAAGCTTCTGTATAACTTTTTTAAATGGAATACTTCTTAGGGGGTATATGAGAGGAGGGTATGAATACATGTTCATATACTAAAGTGTGATTTCATATGTATCAGAAGGTCTTATTTTATATAGAACTCATATTGTTTTTTGATTAATTTTTCTTGAAACTCTTAAATTTTTACATTGAAGGTTTTAGTTAGCTTAGCATGTGTCTTTTCCCAAATAGGAAATTTGATGAGTATATTTTTACTTAGTAAAACATTTCATCACAATTCTAATGTCTCACAATTACAATGTACATTGGTATAAAATACCAATGTATTGGTTTTTGTAATCTGTTACATTTATCTGAGGAGATGAGAGGTTATTTTTAGTGTAGTTGAATGGAGGAAATGTTTTTCTTGAAATATTTCAGAAGCATTTTTTATTTCTTTAAATTAATTATATTTTAATTTACTGGCAGTAGAAATTAGCACGTTTGTCTGAATTGCCGATCTGAATGTATATGTCACTTCCAAGGGATTAAAGAGGGTCAGAATGGCAAAGCCTTCTCCTTTAATTTATTCTTATTCATTTGACTACAAATATTCTGTGTTGCCTTCTCTCCAAAAATTACTGTATATAGGTTATATTTCACTATACTGTAGGAAAAGACAATTAGACATTTTTTATTCATGAGTTTCCTATGAAACCTATTGGTGGAGATATAAAACCAGGAGACTTTTATGGGTTAGCTAGTAAGAGTTTTGCTGTGAAGCCTTTGTAACAGGTCTATCAGAGACCAGGGAAAAGAAATAGATATACGAAATTACTGATGAAATAGACATGACAGTATGGGGAATTATTTATTGTAGTGATTTTTCTGGCTTATCACAAGTGTTAGTCTTATTTTTTATACTTGTGTAAAATTTATAATTTTTAGTTAAACTTTTTTTTTTTTTTGGTGACAGAGTCTTGCTCTGTTGCCCAGGCTAGTGGTGTCATCATAGCTCACTGAAACTCCTGGGCTTAAACAATCCTCCTGCTTCAGCCTCCCAAGTAGCTGGGACTACAGGCATGCACCACCACGCCTGGCTAATTTTTCTATTTTTTTGTAGAGACAGGGTCTTGCTCTTCTTGCTCAGGCTGATCTTGAACTCCTGGCCTCAAGTGATCCTCCTGCCTCAGCCTCCAAAAGTGCTAGGATTACAGGCATGAGCCACCACGCCCAGCCTAATTAAAGTCTTTATTTTGAGGTAATTGCACATACCCTTTATCCAGTTTCCCCCAATGGTAGCATCTTGCAAAACTGTAGTAAAATATCACAACAGGATATTGACATTGATAAAAATACACAACATCTTCATCACCACAGGGGCCCCTCCTGTTGCCCTTTTGTAGCCAAACCTACTTTCCTCCTACTCCCATACCCTCCTTAACTCCTGGCACCCACTAATCTGCTTTCTGTTTTTATAATTTTATCATTTCAAGAATGTCATATAAATGGAATTATTTGTGACACCTTTTGAGATTAGTTTTTTTTTTAACTGTGTATAATTCTGTGGAGATTTATCTGTGTTACATTTATTGATAGTTTGTTTCTTTTTATTGCTGAGTAGTATTCCATGGTATGGATGTACCGGTTTAATTATTCACTCAATAAGAATGCCTGGGTTTTTTCCAGTTTTTGGTTATTATAAATAAAGCTGCTGTAAACATTTGTGTATAGATTTTTGTGTGAATAAAATCATTTCCCTGAAATAAATGCTCAGAAGTACAATATAATTGTCTTAAATATTTCTTTTTCATATGTTAGAACCACATAAGACAGTGTTATAATTTTCACTTTGGACATCAGACATAATTTAGAAAATTCAAGAAAAAGAAAGCTTATTATATTTACCCATATTTTCGCTATCATGTTTTTACTTCTTTTCTGATATGTCAAGGTTCTTTTCTTTTATCATTTCTTTTCTATTTAGAGAATTTCCTCTAGCCATTCTTTTATGGTAGGTCTGCTGGTGACAAATTCTCTTAATTTTCCCTCATGTGACAATGTCTTGATTTCCTGTCCTGTTTTCCTGTCCACCTAAAAAATATTATGCTGCCGTCTTCTGGCTTCGATGATTTCTGGTAAGAAATCCACTGTTGATTCTAATTGTTTTCCCTCCTATAGATAAGGTGGTGTTTCTCTCTGCTTTCAAGATATTTTCTTTGCCTTTACTTTTTAGAAGTTTAATTATGATGTATGGGCGTAGATTTGTTTTGGTTTTTTTTGTGTGGGGTTTGTTCATCTTCTTGAATCTATAATTTTATTTCTCTTTCCAAATTTGATGGGTTTTGAGTCATTTTTTTTTTTTTTTGAGTACTTTTTCAGCTCTGCTCTTCTCTCTTTTTGGGTTCCAGTGACATAAACATTAGATCTTTTCTATAGTCCTACAGGTCCATGAGGCTCAGTTTTTTTCCCCCGTTTTCTCTCCGCTGTTCAGATTGGGTAATTTCTACTATTCTGTCTTCCAGTTCATTGATTCTTTACTGTGTCTCCTGCATTCTGCTGCTGAGCCTATCTAGTGAACAGTTTATTTTGGTTAATGTAGTTTTTAGTTCTAATGTTGTCATTTGCTGCTTCTTTATATCTTCTTTTTTTTTTTTTTTGCTAAGACTTTCTATTTTTTTCACTTGTCCCAAGTGTATTTTGTAATTGGTTATTGAAGCATTTTTATCATAGCTGCTTTTAAAACTTTGTCAGGTAATTCTAACACCTCTATAATCCCAGTTTTGGCATCTATTGACTATCTTTTTACATTTTAAAAAAAAAAATCTTTCTAGTTCTTCTTATGATGAGTGATTTTCTATTAAAACCTAGACATTTTCTTATTATATTCAGAAACTCAGGATATTATCTAAAGCTTCTGTTTCCACTGGCTTTTTCTGACATGTCTTTGGCAGGGTAAGAGTAATAGGGGGTGCCACCTCATTACTGTCAGGTGGATGTAGAAGTCCATGTTCCCTACTCAGCTTCCACTGACAACTGAGGGAAGAGGGTTCTTCTTGTTATTGCTGGATGAGTATTAAAGTCCAGGTTCCCCATATAATCTCCACTGATATCACTGGAGTAGATGTAGGGGCATGCCTCACCATCGGGGTGAAAGTCCTGGCTCCCTACTTGTCCTACTCTGATGCTACCCTAGTTGGGCATTGGACCTCTTCGTTATGGTTTTTAAGGTGGAAGTTGAGTTTTCTCACTTAGCTCTTGTTGGTGTGGGAGGTGGTGGAGCCACAGTGTTTTCTGTGGTTTTAGAGATGTTATTGTCAAAAGTTTTCTGTCTTGCTAGGCTGTCCCTTTCTTGTTGCTTTGGCTAAAAAGGCAAGCTTTTGTTGTGGCTTTTTTTTTTTTTGCTTGCCTGTGCCAGTTGGCATTTACAGATTGCTGACTTCTTTAGCTCCAAGCCTGGGTTATATTAGGCAAAAAGAAAACCCAGAGAACTCATAGCACCATGTTGTTCCTTGGATCCTAAGGTTTCTTACCTAGTCTGCCTTCTCTTCACTTGGCATAGTCTTCTTATGTTTTATGTATAACATCCAGGGTGTTCGGTTGTACTTAGCAGAAATAATAGGGAAAATTACATCTACTCCATCTTCCTGTAAGTGAAAGTCCCCAAATTTACATTTTTGATATATTTAAACAGTTTTGTCAAACATATAACTATTATTGGGCAAAATGTCATATATATTGTTAACCATGTGATGCTTTGTATAATATTGTACTCAGGAGGACTGCTGGGAAATAACATCTTTACTGAAACTGAAATTCATTGTTCACATTATTAATGAAAACTTTTCCCTTCTAGGAAATAATGCAAAAGGTGTCCCAAGGCTCCTGACCAGTGAACAAAGATTTGAGAAAGACAGCCAAGCTCATGTTTTCTCCTGATCAAGAAAATCATCCATCTAAAGCACCAGTAAAATATGGTGAACTCATTGTCTTAGGGTAAGGTTTCTCCATCTGATGAGTTATAAAAATTGAATAATATATACTAACTTTGGCATGTAGGTAAAAGTACATTTTTTAGAATTTATATCTTACCTACTTCCAAAAAGAATTTAAAGTTACAAGATAATGTTACCAAATCAAACTCTTTTAATTCTCAGACTTATGCCATCTTTTGTAAGTACTCAAACACTGTATAAACTTTTGTCTCACTCTCACCCACGGAAAGAGCAAAGTTTCTTAAAGATGAGAGGAAAATTGTATTTGTCTAATGTCATATAGTCATTCCATCTGTCTTCTGTATCCCATCTTTTACAAAAATTTGCCTCCATCAACTTTACCAAAAATTCCCTTTCCCTTCTACTTTAGGTCATTTCATACAGGCTGGTATTTGTTTATTCTTTTGACCCTTTGAGGTAGTTACTGCTTTGTACTGTACTTCTCGATTTAAGGAGTTATATAGGCATATGGCTGCAGCATAATAACTCTGAAGCCCAGGACTTAGCAACTTTTTGCTTCAAAAGTAATCTTATCCATGTAACTCCCAGAAACATAATCTGAAGATTGAGGAATAGATAATTCCATCATTCCAAATTATTCCAATTTATTCAATTTAAACTTGCCATAACTATCAAAATGGAGACATAGTGTTAGCCTCTGTTAACTAGAGATCTCAGAAACTAGAAATTGTAAAATTTGCTTTGCCTCTGCTGTTTCTCCCCATCTGCCTAAAAAGCAGCTTTAGACATTGCAATGTTTGGGGATCCAGTTGTTATAGTTCTTGTTTAAGTGAGAATGTGTTGTTTCAGATGCAGAGAGTAAGAGAAACTGGGGAGATAATATGGAGTTATCAGGCTTGACTGGAAGTCAGGAATCCTAGAGTCTCGTACTTATTCCAACAATGCTGGCTGTCTGACCTTGGGCAAGTCACTTAACCATTCTAGGCCTTAGTTTCCTCCTCTAGTAAAATGACAGTTACACAAGATCATCTAAGGCCATTTGAGACTTAAAATTTTTTTCTCAAAAAGCTTAAATTTGATCATAAACTTAATATAGTAACTACAATATTACAACTTCAAATCACATGGATTTTAATGGTATTAATAACAAACAACTTTTGACTACCAAAAACTATTCCAAGTTAAATTCTTCTAGCAGGAAATTCGGCAATCATTTGAAGAATAGAGTTTAAAACTTAGTATACGGTTTTAAACTGCTCTTAGCCTGGAAGTTTCTCAGTTAATCATTAGCAGCAGCAGTTGTCTCTGTATCTGGCACTTCTGTCTTAGAATGCAAATAATGCTTCTTCCCAACCCTCTTTACTTCACTCAGTTTCATGCTTCTGCTACTCAGAAAAGATCTTTGAACTACAGGAACACAATGTGGGACTGAAGAGCATAAATCTGGAAGAGGGACGAGTTACGCAACTCAAGAGGACAGTAGTGAAAAGAAATGAGAAATCCACAGTGGGCCTGGTGGCAACACATAGCCTAGAATAGCAAAATTAATGTATTAGCTGAGGGGCTGTACTTTGCATTTATAGCAAGACTAGCAAGATTAGCAAGGACTTTCTCCAATACAAAGTTTTGTTTTTTATAAAGGGTCACTGTAATTTCTATCTGTAAATGGCAGACATTGAGTAAACTCTCCTCTCAGCTTTAAAACATGATGCTTCCTTGCCAGCCACTATCACAGGCCATTTTATAATCACTTTCCCTTCAACCTCAAAATTATCCCTATTCCCTGCCTCATTTCCCCCCAGACTGACCAACTAACTATATATGGGCGATCATCAAAGATTTTGTCAGGGGTGTGGGCAGTGAATGAGGAAAGATTATCATTAAACTACTGTTTATGCCTCAGTGAAGCAGTAAAGAATGACATAATAGCATGACAAACAGACTTGGATTCAAATACTGGCTTTGCCAGTGTCACATGTATGACTTTCAGAAAATAATTTCTCTGAGCCTGTTTGTAAAAATGGAGACAATGATACCAATCTTGCAGAGTTTTTGTGAGGCTAGATTAAGTGAGGTGTTGTATGGGATAGAACCCATAGTGCCTGGTATATAGTAAACACCCAGATTTTTTTTTTTTTTTTTTTTTTACTTTTTTCCTATGGGTTCAATCCTTGCTTTATAACATACATATATGTGTTATCATGGAGAAATGGTCATAAAATCTGAACAAAAGTATGTTTACTACTTAGCAAACACGTCAATTTGACAGGTTCTCCTAACATATTATGAAAGTATATATGTATATTCACACTTACCAAACAAGTCTAAGAATTTGTTATTTCAAAAGTTCAGCTATTTAAAGTGTTTGGTTCACAATTAAAGGAGATTCTGTTTTAAACAATACATACTGTACTTTTTAAAGGTTGTATTAGCACATGCAAACATTCAGCTTAAAAAAATAGAATGAGTTCATAAGGAGTCAGATATGCCATTAATCAGCTCTTTATTATTTTCAATAAAAGAGGAAAGAAAAAAATACAGATAAATCTATGTATAATCCAAAAGATATTTCTTTGTGACTTAGGGCATAGCCAGAAAGAATCTTATGTTATTTACACCCAGGCAGCTGGTCTGGAGATAAGCAATTGCTAAAGGGAATTTGAGATAATTATAATGTGCTAATAGAAAATTAATTGGGGATTGATTCTGCAAGGCAAAGTAAAACATTTGTTTCATAACTGTGTGGTTCTTACAGGAGATCACCTAAACTTTTTTTTCCCTCCATCAGGTATAATGGGTCTCTCCCAAATGGCGATAGAGGAAGGAGGAAAAGTAGATTTGCTTTGTTTAAAAGACCTAAGGCAAATGGGGTGAAGCCCAGCACTGTGCACATTGCTTGTACTCCTCAGGCTGCAAAGGTAAAAAAAAAAAAAAAAAAAAAAAAACAGGCTAAATAAATTAACTTGGAGAAATTGAAAGACCTTTATGCTTTTATGTGTTGTTTATATTCTCTAGCATTCCCCCTCACATTTCTGGTTCAGAAATTTCCTTTTGTTTGGATTGGAGAAGAGACTTTGGAGACATGGTATTTGAAGCGCAGCCATATGGAAGGGGAATTGGACATTTTTTTTTTTTAATGACAAACCAGGATCAGTGGGTGGAAATTAGAAGGAAACATTCCCTTTCCTTATTAAAAGAGGTGGGGATGGGGCCAGAGCTTATCTATTAAACAGTACTCAGAGTTGTGCAGTTGTCTACCCTAAGAAGTAGGGAGTTCCCACGCTGTTACTAGAAGGGCCTCACCTGGGCTGGGTGAAGATTGTGATGTATAATATGTGTATTGAGGTATTAGAAACATGTTTGAGGCTGGACGCGGTGGCTCACGCCTGTAATCCTAGCATTCTGGGAGGCCGAGGCGGGCAGATTGTTTGAGCTCAGGAGTTCGAGACCAGCTTGAGCAAGAGCGAGACCCCGTCTCTACTAAAAAAATAGAAAGAAATTATCTGGACAACTAAAAATATATAGAAAAAATTAGCCGGGCATGGTGGTGCATGCCTGTAGTCCCAGTTACTCGGGAGACTGAGGCAGTAGGATCGCTTGAGCCCAGGAGTTTGAGGTTGCTGTGAGCTAGGCTGATGCCACGGCACTCACTCTAGCCTGGGCAAACAGAGTGAGACTTTGTCTCAACAACAACAACAAAAAAAAGGATATATCTAACAAATGACTTGCATTCAGAATTTAGAAAGAACTCTAAGAACTCAACAATAAGAAAACAAAAAACATAATTTAAAAAACACGCAAAAGATGTTAACAGACACTTTGTCAAAGAAGATATGCAGATGATGTGAGACCAGCCTGGGCAACATAGCAAGACCCTGGCTCTACAGAAAATAAAAAAAATAAAAGTCCCAGAATGATGGGTCATATCTGTAATACCAGCTACTTGAGAAGTTGAGGCAGGAGGATTGCTTGAGCCCAGGAGTTTGAGGCTACAGTGAGCTATGATTGCACCACTGCATTCCAGTCTGGGTTTCAGGGTGAGACCCTGTCTCAAAAAAAAAAAAATATATATATATAATATATATACAGATGGCAAGTAAGCATATGAATAGATGCTCAACATTGTTAGTCATTAAGAAAAGCAAATTCAGGAAATGTGATTTAAAAAATGCACAATGAGATATTACTGCACACCTATTAGAGTGGCTAAAATAAAAAGACTGCTCATATCTAATATTGGCAAGCATGAGGAGGAACCAGGACACTTATATACTGCTAGCAGGATGTAATATGTTACAGCTTCTTTCTAATGCAATTGAGAATTTTATAAAATGTTCAACATACACCTAATATACGATGCAAACATTCCACTCCTACACATTGACCCAGGAGAAATGAAGACCTTTGTCTACATAAAGACTTTTACATGAATGTTCATAGGAGCTTTATTTGTAATAGCTCCAAACTGAAAATAACCCAAATGCTAATCCAGAGGTGAATGGATAAACAAACCGTGGCATATCTATAGATGGCAATACTATTTGCAAAAAAAAAAGAAATGAACTATTGATATATGCTGCAAAATCTTGAATCTTACGCTGAATGAAAGAAGCCAAATAAAAAAGGAGTACATACTATATGATTTATGATTTCATTTACATAAAATTCTAAGAAATTCAAACTAATGTATAGTGACAGAAAGCGGATCCCCTGCCTGGGGAGGGTGGGGAGGAGCAAGAAGGAAGGGTTCCAAAAAGTCCCAAGGAAACTTTTGGGGATGATGAATATGTTCATTATCTTAATTATGGTGCTGATTTCATGAGTATGTCCATATGTCAAAGCTTATCAAGTTGTGCACTTTAAACGTGTGCGGTTTATTGTATGTCAATATTGCTCCAATAAAGTTGTTAAATAAAAAGTAAATGCAGGCTAATGATAGGAAATTTCAAACAAAGTAACTAAAGAACCCCAAGAGCTAAAGTTGCATACTTTTCAGGCTCAGAGTTCTTAAGTGGAATTTGGAATCTCAAGTTCTGACTCTGCCTTTTTCAGCTTCTCTAAGTCCCGTATTTATCATTTGTAAAATGGGAGTAATAATCGTTTTTATTCTGCTACCTATCTCAAGGGGATTATTGTGAGGACCAAAAACAATAATGCATGTGAAAGTGCTTTGCAAACTGCAGCACACCACACAAATGTTAGCTATTGGTTTAGTTGTTATACACCATCTGCGTACTATTCTTGCCCAATATATACGCTTCATGCCAGCTCAAGCCCTAATAGCCCGTATATAAAGATAATTAATTGTACAAGTTACTGGAATTGCATTGAAACCCAGTATTCAGGGCATGACATATCCTAAATATATAACAGATTTTGAAATAAATCAGTTTCAGCCCAAACCAGAATGCAGGAAACAGACAGATGCCTTCTCACATATGCCAAGCCAGGGAGACCCACCCAAACAGGGATGGAGTCCAGGGAAAGGGAAAGCAGCCAGTGTGCAGGCGTTTTGTGTTTCCTGCTGGAGGCTGTTATAGGGGACGGTGACCCCATAACATGGCCAGCCCCAGTGTGCTGAGAGGCTCTCTACATTTAGAGCCAAGCTTACTTGGAAATTAACTGCTTTTTTTCTTGGCTTCTCACGCTAGCCAGCCAGAGTATGGGGCCACAACTCAACATTTCCTTAGCTAACGTTCAAGATGACAAAAGGAGAAATAGATAAATGTGCTCAATGTCACCCTCCTTCCCTTCTCTCCCTTGACATTGTTATTTAGCTGATCCTAAACCACAGCTGGTACTTTCCCTGTATTTGGATTCGCTTGAAATTGTTGAAACTTTCCCCCCAATACTCGCCAGGGGTTTTGAACACCTAGAACCCATTGTTTGAGCCCGGCTTTCTCCTGCTGCCCTAGGAAGGGAAGAGCCAGCACGGTTGGGCTGTACTTGGCCAGAGCCGCATAGGACATTGCGCAAAAAGCAGGGTTGGCATTCCTGGGTGAGCTGCGCCTGAAAGGAGCGTTTGGGAAACAAAGCAGGAAGTGTGAGAGATGGCTCAGGTGGAAGGAGAGGGGAACAGAACAGAATCAGAGAAGAAAGTGGGAGGAAGTCAGAGAACAAAGTGATCTCAAAAGCTGACCGTCCAGTAGTAAGTCAAGGTATAGCTGTAAGAGGTATCTTGCAACCAAATGTCTCATGAGGCTCGACCTTCTTTCCTAGACTCCAAGCATCTCCCTGGTTGGGGCTGGCTTCTAAGACTGAGTGCACTGGTCACCATGGCGGCACCAGCGGTGGTGTCAGAGACCTCGGGCTGGGAGGAATGGGCAGGCAGCTTGTGGGAATTCATGTTGTCTTTAAAAATTCTAGGCAGAGAGGTAGCAGCAATTACTGCATTGTGAAGGCGTAGAGCTTGGTCCAAGGGATCCCCTCTGGGATTTGGGAGTGCATTTCTCCATCACTCAACATATTAATCCTGGCCGAACTGAGCTGTGCTGGTAGCTTGGGATACCCAAGCATTGCCCCAAGCAGATTTTGCTCTCAGGTACTCCTGGAGCGTGGTTGAGGGGTTCCTGGTAGGACCTGCCTTTTCTATAAAGGCGAGTGATGATCTGAGGGATGCTGGGAAGCTTCGGTGCAGAACAAAATGAAGCAAAACTCCTCTGTAGATGCTTGAAAGTTGTTTATCATTAAAGATCAGTGTTGTTTGTCACTCTCTTTTCTTTTTTTTAAAAGTAAGTTTTATCGTGTATATTTAGGGTATACGATATGATGTTATGGGATACAAACAGATGGTAAAAAGTTTACTATAGTGAAACAAATTAACATATTCATCATCTCACATAGTTACCCATTTTTCTGTGTGTGGCAAGAACATCTAAAATTCACTCATTTAGCAAGAATCCCATATACAGTACAATTTCATTACCTACAGTCCTCACATTGTGCACGAGATCCCTGGACTTGCTCATCCTGCATAGCTGCTACTTTGTATCCTCTGACCTACAGCTCCCCATTTCCTCCCCACCCCACCCCTGGGAACCACTTTTTTGTTCTCTATCTCTGTATATTTGAACTTTTTTTTTTTAGATTCCACATATAAGTGAGATCATGCAATATTTTTCTTTCTGTGTCTGGCTTATTTCATTTAGCATACTGTACTCCATGCTCATTCATGTAGAAAATGGCAAAATCTCATTTTTTAAGGCTGAATAATATTCTATTATATATATGTACCACAATCGCCACCTCATAAAGACATCTGCACTCCCATGTTCATGGCAGCATTATTCAATAGCCAAGACAGGAAATCAACCTAACAAATGGATAAAGTTTGCCATGTTTCTGAAGTCTTCTTTGGGGATATTTCTAAAAGGAGTAAAGCATCAAGTCCCAGACTCCTCAGTGTACATTCCTTGATCAGGTTTTTCCACTCTGGTTAGAGGGCTGACCATAAGTCTGACTCAGAAGCACTCTGTCTCCTGGAGGAGGGGGAAGCTTCTATGGGGTGCAGAAGACAGAAGGTGGAGGGAACAAGGAAGTAGTCAGAGAGGGCGGAGGACCAACTTAACTTTTGTCACATTTTGCTTGGTATCAGGAGGCTAGCGATTACCTTCATTAATTTGCAAGTTATTATTGTCTGGTAAATTTGATATTATTAAACTCCAGATAAAGGAGCACAAACAGAACCCTGGTGGCTAAATGGGAGGTGCATTTCATGATCAGTGGGGAAGGGGTGGATTCCAGGCTTTGGCAAGAGGGGTGCTTCCTGGGCTACTAAGTGAGCCAGTCACAGGCTCAGAAAGGGCGACCTCCACTGTTAATGCCACGCCTCATGTTTCCATAGTGCCTCTAGCATAGCCAGTTTGGTCACACCAGGGTATGCTGGTTCTACCAAACGTCTGTGCACTGTTAGGGGACGGGCTAAGAAGCACAGCCCCGCAGAAGTGTAACTTAAAATATAAAAAGCGTGAAACTATTCCAGACACTGGAAATTCCTCTTTGTTCCATGCTGTGAAGAGTTCTTTTTCTGAGCCAAAGCTGCTCCTGCAAGCTCCACACTAAATGAGTGAAAGCATGCTTCTCCACTCGGGGTACACGCACCCATGGGGGCATGTGACAGATACCAGAGTGGCACAGGGAACCACAGAATAGTCAACTATACTCACTAGGAAATGGTTGAAAATATTTTTATCTGCATGGAATATAATATAATCAAAATTGCATATGAGAGTTCACTAAAGTAATTTTGAGCTTTCTTCCTGTTGCTTCCGGTGGTGCCTCGCGGACTCCCAGGGGAGGTTTAGGAGTCACCCGGTACAGAGGGACGGCTTAACCCTCAAGCCCACCATGGTGGTAAGGGGTTTTTCAGAAATACTTTGAGTTCTTCCTTGCCATTTTTACAATTAATTCCAAGAGTAGAATATGATTCTTTAACTTTGAAGCTTTAAATTCCAGTAATATAAAAATACCAACCCTCATCTCCAAATACCTTTTGACAATTGTCAGTCATAGCTGTTTAAGTGTGATCAGAATCCATTAGGCTCTTAAAGAAAAGCAAAATTTGGTAAAAGGGAGGGAGGAACACTCTGTGGGTGATGTTAGAATACATTTCCTTAATTTCATGACTTTGCTAAAGACCGGTCTTGCAGTCATGTGATAGAGTGTCTTTGCCTGCACACACTTAGCCCTATATTTGTTCACAGTTTATCCAGCGAGTGCCCCAAAAGGGTTTGAGCCTAACTTTATTCCATTTGGCCTGAAGGAACTATTCCAACAGTCTCATGGGCTAGGAAAAGAGGTTCTTATTGAGCAGAGGGACCACCAACATTGCTCCTGATTTGCCACTGAACATTTCAGCATGTCCAGGGAGCAGATCCAGGTTTGGTATCTCATGAAGCTTATACAATTTGGGGGGCTCTATTTAAGAAAAAAAAATTTTAAATATCTTACCTTTGCAAATTTACAAAAACATATGAAGAATATACTGCTAGGCTCTCCCAAGGCCTTGAAAGGGTCCTGCACAATTGAGGGGCTTGAAGGCTAAGCCTCATTAGCTTGAAAGTAATCTACCTCTGTTCCTACACTGGAATATATTTGTATATTTGGTGGTGGGGAGTTTGGGAGCTGCTAGTGATGTATTAATTTCTCTCCCAGATGTAACAACCTGTATTTTTCCAAGCTGCATCTCATTTTATAGTTTCCTGCCCAAATTTTCCAGTTTCTTTGGGTCCGTATCTGTTTCTTCTTTCTGGCTGGGCTTTAGAGCAGCTCCTCAGGAGATGCTCCGGGGCATTCAAACAATGGGCTTGGCCCAGGAGCATGGAATTTCCTGAAAGACAGCAGGCGTCTCTGGTGGTTTGTTGGGTTAGACTGATCAACAATTTTTAGCACTGAGGATGGAGTTGTACCAGGCCATGCCAAGAGCCTTCCAGAGGCAGCTCATATGGAAACCATCAGTCCCAGTCCCACTCATTAGCTAACTCACAGGCAGCCAAGCCTGAGGACCAGAGCTCCCATGGCCAGAAACAAAAGTACCACATGCCCTAAACCAGCCAAGGGTGCTGATAGGGAGTCTCATACCCCAAAAGATTCTCCATTCTCCCATCCATTTACCTAAAAATGGATATAATAAAAATTTGCTGGCCTTGTTAGTACTCACGCATATTACGCTGCAGTCAAGATGAAACTTATCACAAATCAGTTAACTTTACTTTCAGGCTTACAAACCTCCAAAGGCCTCCCATTGCATTTACGATAATTTCTTAATTCTAAATACTACTACCCTCTTCTTGTCTTACTTCTCCTTCTCACACTCCAGGATCATGCTGCATTAAAGTTATGTCAGTTCCTTAGATGTGCCCTGCACTCTTTCTTTCTTGCCTTCACACGTGCCCTTGCTTCCATATAGAACACTCACATCTCCTTTATAATGGGTTAACTCCTACACCAAGCTCTCAACTTGGAGACACACGCTATACTCCCACAGCACCTGGGACACTCATCACATTTTACTATTGTCTCTAATTTAATGCCTGTCTCCTCCAGTGAACTAGAAGCTTTATGTTTTAGTTATCTGCTCCATTATAACAAATGACCAAGCTTAGTGGGTTAAAACAATGATTTTATTAACTCTCATGGTTCTGCAGGATGACTGGGCTCAGCGGGGTGATTCTTCCGTTCTAAATTGGAACTTCTGTCATCTGGAGGTTAGACTAGGCTGAGTACCTAGGATGGCTTATACACATAGCTCATAATGGGTACAGGCACTCAGTTGAAAGCTCAGCGAGGGCTATTGTCTAGAGTGCCTCAGTTTTTCTCCATGTGGCCTAGACTACTTACCGCCTCGTTGCCAGATTTTAAGAGGAAGCAAGTGAAAAGGGTAAGTCTTCTTAAAACCACCTGGGGTCAAAAGTCCCAGGATTTCATTTCTGCTGTATTTTATTGGTCTAAGCAGTTATAAATCGAAGTGGAGGAGAAATAAACTCTACTCATCAATAGGGAGTGGTATGCTCATATAGGGAAGGGAAAAAATTGATGGCACCCATTTAAAAAAACTATCTAGCACACTATGAAACCAGTGACTAGGTCAGTCTTATTCCCCAGCACCTGGCTCAGTGCCTAACCACTAAGAGTTGGCGCTTTGCCCGTTTGACCAAAGCATCTCTCTCTTCTAATTGCTAATGCTTAGGTTTGGTCTTTGTGTTTGATGTATGCCTTACTCTCCATACTATGTGGGTTGATTTTTCCTCTTTATGGTTTGCCAAAAGTAAAAGTAACAACTCCCAATAATATTCACTTATATAAGAGACACATTACTCAAAACCCAAAGGGTGCTGGATGCAGCAGGAATGTTATATGCATTAACTGAAAGTAAGGTTCCAGCTGCTGTTCAGCAGCTTATCGGGGCCTGCAGGAACAATGCTCCTCCCACCACCCCCATTTCTGACGCTGTTACATCTGACCGCTAGAGTCCAGGCAAGAACGAGGAATCAGAAACTGGAGCTCTATTATCTGGTGACATGCACTTGGAATCTGGCCACTCCAGCTGGTTTTTTGGCCACCTTTATGGTTTCTATAGAACTTGGTGAGTGTGATTAGAAATGTTTCCTGATTGCTCTCTCATTGGTTAGAAAGACATAGGATGCCATTCTCCTCTGATCGTTAGGAAGAAAGAGGGCATAGGGAAGTCAGTTGTTGGTGGAACTTTAAGCAGCATATTAAATATAGGGTTGACTGCCACTATCACAACCCTAACTGGTGCCACAAGCTGGCACAGAAGGAACATCCCTGTGATTAAGATCACATATCTCATCCTGGGAACAGAGTGTCTGAGGGAACAAGACTTCTCTCTTCCTTAGTCTTCAACTGTGGTACCTACCCTTACACTTCTCAGGGTCTCTCCCACCCAACCTCAAGATACAGAAATGAGGAGATCATACTCCTCAGGTCATGGCAGACTAGAAATTCCAGGTTCAATGTTCTTTTCTTCCTTGTACATTTTGAAGATATTAATTACCCCTTTGTCCTTGTTTTCAGTGTTGAGAAGTCTGATATGAGTCAGATTCTTATTCTTTTGTGGTCAATCTTCTTTTTTCCATAGAAGCTGTTTTTGATAATCTTACTTTTCATTATAATGTGTCTTAGAGAGCTTTTTTCTCATCAATCCTGTTTGGCATTCAAGGCTGAGAATTATGACATTTACCGATTTATGAAGGCCCATTAACTAGTACATTGGGCAGATGGACATGAATATCCTGTGTGTTCAGAATTGTAAATGTTGAACTTTTCTGGTTGTATGGATATACACATATGGTAAGCATTTAAAATAGGCTTTACAGACTGCTACAGGTACTCAATAAACATTTGTGAGTGAGTGAATGAATAAATGAATCAGTGGCACGTTGCCTAGCACATAGTAAATTCAAGGTAGCTGTTACTATTAACAGAAGTGCCACATAAGGATAGAAAAATGCAAAAAACTTGATAATAGCCTTGAAGAGGTCTTAGTCTAGTTAAAACAGGTAGATAAACTTGCAGTACTTATCACATCACGATGTGAGATTGAACTACTAGAGCATCACGGAAGAGGGAGCTACTAACACCCTTCCCAGAAAAAACAGAGTTGAGTTTTGAGGATAGAATAGGATGGGATAGGATATCAGGGACATGGGGAAAGGGCATTGCAGCCAAAGAGCAAAGCTCACGCAAAGGCCCACACAGGGCATCTTCAGTTTCTTATGGCTAGAATGAAGATTAGAGGGAGAGAGAGAAAGAAAAGAGGGAGAGAAGTGAGAGATTATCTTCACAAAATAAGTAAAAGCTGCCTTAGTCGACTGAATCCTCACATAGTGCTCTGGGCAGGTTTTATAGATGCGGAGACTGAGCTGAGAATGGCATTCCTGTGCGTGTATTATGTACCAGGCAGGCCATGTTCTAGAAACTCTCGAGATAGCAGTGGATAAGATAGGCGAACATCAGCATTGTTTATTGTTTAACTGTGCAGTCTGTTCTTTTTCAATATTATTTATCATAATTGAAAAATCCCTTTTCTTTAATTGTTTGATTTTCTGAAGGCAGCAAGGTCACTGGACTTGAGAGGCAGAGGCAGGATGTAAGCCCAGGTCTTCAGGCATCAGCTGAGAATATCAAGGGCAAGGCCCACAGTACACTTCCTGTGCGTTATTTTTTCCTATTAGTTCTCTCTCCAAAAAATTAGCAGGGGGAAGAAACTCTACGAAGCAATGGGCTCTTGTCACTGTAATTTAGGGGCAGTAATAAAGCAGGGGCATCTTCCTCGCTCTCCACAAGCAGGAGCAAGATTTCAGAGGACCAAAGGGCTAGGGGCAGCTTAGTGAGGAAGGTAGCAGCTCAGCCCTGAGAGGCACCGAAACAAGAAAGGATGAGGGTGGCGGGTGGGACGGGGGAAGGTCAAGGGACCCACCCAGTCTGGGGCTAGACAAGGGCTTTTAGACACCCTGAGCACTGAAAAGAGGCTAATTCTCCCCTCAAATAGTGGAAAATAAAAAAAAAAAAATGAAAACCCAAAGTAATGATAAAGAAGTCCAACACAGTTCGTTCTCAGCTTTTCCCTTCAGAGGACAACTCTGACTTATTTCTTTAATGTGCGAAGGTTGTCCTGGGGGAATCTGACACCGCGGAGTCTAAGGACTGCTTCCCCATTCTGCAGACAAGGTGAGGTCAGTGCAGGATTTGCCTGAGCCTCCAGTCAGGCCTAGGAAGTGAGAAGACCCAACTCAGACGAAAGTCTCCACTTTTCCGTGAAAAGCACTTTCTGGTAACAAACTTTGAATGCAGCCAGAAATCAAGATACGCTATGAAACATGTTCTTTGGGGCACAAGTGCACCTTTTGCAGCTTAAACCACTTGTTTTACCAACAGGAGAAAATTTATGGTTACAAATTTTTTCTGGGGAGAGGCTAATTAGAGTTTGGTTCTTTCAATATCGCTGGCAAATCTGGTGCCATTACCCAGAGCTCATCTTACTTGGCTAAGGGATAACCCAGGGCTTAAAATAAGCAGAGGCTGCAGAAGTCATTTTAGAGACGGCAGGGACTCTTTCAGCTGAAAATGATGTGTTTCAAACCAAAACTTTTGCCCCTACATGCCTGCTTGAAGCTCCAAAATATAACATGCGGTAGGCATATGCATTCAGAATGCAAAATCAGGACTGTTTTGGCAGAAAAGCAAGCTCAAAGAGAGGCCCCACGGTGCAAAGCAGTAGAGAGCAAGAAAAGACACTCCTCTTTGTTACCTATATACTTTCCTAATGGGTCTGAAGGGTTCTGGGACTTCGGATATTTCCAGCAAAGTGAACTTGCATATAGCCTGGTTAACACAGAGTGGTTGTCCTGACCTCTAGGAAGCTTAATATCAGATCTAATGAAATGCAACACGTGGCTGACATCAGAGTCTGTCTCAGACCACACATCAAAGGGAAGGAAGTGGACGCTTTGATCCTCTCAGTCATTGCTCTCTACGGGAAAGTTTTAACAAAAGGAGAAGGGAGCTGGGGGTGGGGTGGGACTCAGGGACTTAGTTTTTTCTTTCTGCTGTTAATGCTGTTCCCCAAGTTTTGGAGAACAGGGCAGGCGGTGGCTGAGTGGGTGCAGGGAGCTCCAAGTGCACCTTCCGGTGATTCTCTTGGTGTGATTTGTGGGGGCTTAGGTCTCCATCTACCTTCCCCCAAATCCCTCCCCTGCCTGTATGATGATTTCTGAATTTTAATACTAGAGTTTCATTTATTTAGCTTGAGTCTTAACTCTTGAGAATATAAACCCATCCTAGGAAAAGCAATTACTAAAGCCATAGTATCCCACTTTTCAGTAAAAGTGTCATGTTTAGAATGTATTTCAGATCTTGTCATTACCTGGCTAAAAGTATCTTGGCTCCTGGTGAACACGGGTGTAGTCTGGAAGCCTTCTGGTGGGGCACACATTCCTTCTGTGATCTGCGCCCTGTCTAGCCCTTGGTCCATATGTCTGCCCCTCCCTGCATGACATATTATTCTCCAGCGTTGTCCCAAACTGCTCTATGGCTTTTCATTCACACCTGGGGGATTGCTTGCCCCTGCCTTGGGACCTGCTGTTCTCCGGGGCAGAATGCGCACCAAGGCCATGTTATCCTGGGCCTGACAAAGAGTAGACTGTGAAATTGTTTATCATGCAAATGGATGAATAAAAAATTTACATCGTAGTGTATCTGCTTTCTTCCTGTTCTGTACGTGTTCAATGAAAGGAGAGTGTGAGGCACTGAGAAGCCGGAGGCAACGAGATGAGAGGGGTTAGGGTCCCCCTGGGGGAAGGGGCTGGAAGAGGGACATCATCGTTCCGCTCAGTGCATTGACTGGCATTGGCTTAACTCCAGGTGGTGCCAACCAGGAGGTGGTGGGAACGTGAGTCAGAGCTGACGTGCTGGGGGCAGGCCTGGCGACTTGGTTGGGTTGCGGGGGAGGCAGGAGGCAGAGGAGAGGCTAGGCTGAGGGGGCAGAGCAAAGTTAGGAAACCCTGGCTAGGGAGGCGGGATGGAATGGGAAGGTGGCTTCCACAACTTCCGTGGGGCCAGAGGCAAAAAAACTCAGTCACCTATGAACTTTTTAAGAGCCCGAATGCTGAGTATGTTTCCCCCCATGCGGAAGTAATTGCTAAGGACTGGGTCAATCTGAGGAGGTGGTAGGGTAAATTTCGGTTAAAGGTGTGTGATGGGGGCTGAAGCGAGACATGGGGGCAGGAGGAGAAGCCACGAGTACCCAAGTGTCCTTCCCCTCTCTCCCCCTGGGGCTTCCAAGATCCACCAAAGGAAAGAAACTCCAGTTTCTTTGCTTTTCCCACCATATTGTGCTGAGCCCAAGGTTTTCTCCAGGACCTTGACTTTGACATCTGCCACAGGGGGTGTCAGCGAGGGGGCTGGACAGGAGTGGAAACACTGAGAATAGGGACCTGGGAACAAGGTGGGGTTGTCCTCTGCTCCTTCTTTTCCTGCAGCATATGTCATTTTCGCCACTCTTCTCACCCTGGCGGCACCTACGCTCCCTGCACACAAACTGACAGCGGCAGCCACCTGTCACCTGAATGAAACACTTGTTTAAGAACGTAGCAGAGAGCAAGGACTTTGTGGTCAGGTGAACTTGGCTTTGCTTCTTCCATACGCCATGTGACTGTGAACATCACCTAAGCAATCTGAGCAGCAATTTCCCACCTGGAAAAGGGAAGTAAAGATAACACCCACCTCTTGGATCATGGTAAAAAGTAATTAAATGAAGGTATATAAAGCACATAGAATGGCACCTGGCACAAGTACATGCTTAATACATTGTATAGGAGGAAGCAGGAAGGAACATCTTCCAAAGCATTGAGGAGCTTTATGTGGGCACCTTGGATTTGGGCTTCTCTTTATTACTCATAGTAATAAAGGCTGAATGCATGTTTTTACTATAAAAACTATGCAGAGAAATACTTTCAAAAATACCAAAATACTATGTCTGAAAAATAAAAGCATTATATCTATTTGTCTATCTATATATCTGTCTTTCCCTTGCTTTTCTTAGTTCAACATTGCAACATCCATCAAAAAGATCAGAGCTGTGATTTCATCCCACTGAAGCCCTAATCATACTCATTGAAATTTATATATCCAAAGATCCCTCAGAGGTAATATTCTCCGTTCTTATATAGGATGTATTCATATCACTTAAAATGCAAATGTGTCTATCCTTTACAGTCAAATCTCTGGAAAGGGAAACAGCTTACCAGCAGAGAGAAGTGGGGAGGGGTGAAGGAAGAAAAGAAAGGAAGAAAAGAAAGAAAGAAAAGAAAGAAAGAGAGAAAGAAAGAAGGAGGGAGGAAGGGAGGGAAGGAAGGAAAGAAGGAAGGAAGGAAGGCAGGGCTTCTTAGAAAACAGGGCTCAAGGCAAGATTTGAGTACTAATGCTTTATTGGGTGATACAATCCCAGGGCAACAAGAGTGAGGGGAAAGAAGGAGTGAGACAGGAAAAATTGGCAAGGAAATTCAAGATGTCATGTTATTGAACAAGTCACTCTTTGATGAAGAGTCACAGCTGGTTGAACACATGGCTATACAGTAAACCACGCCTCAGAACAGACCATCAAAGAGGGAAATGGAGAGAGAGTTTATTTGTTGCTCCCCTCCCATCCTCTGCCTCCAATTGGTTAAAGTTCTGCCTGTGGG
Source organism: Avahi laniger (assembly GCA_963575035.1). Classification (NCBI taxonomy): domain Eukaryota; kingdom Metazoa; phylum Chordata; class Mammalia; order Primates; family Indriidae; genus Avahi; species Avahi laniger. The sequence continues at coordinate 44,974 of CAUYSK010028007.1, forward strand.
AACTTTAACCAAGGCTAGAAGTTCTGGCTAGTACAGAGCTGGCCACCCTGAGAGCAGAGCAGGTAGCTGAGGGCCTGGGAAACAGGTGAGGTTAAGAGAATCTACGGAGTCACTGAAGGTGGCTCTGACACAGAAAGTTAATTTCTTAAGATGGAAATTGGTTCATCCTAAGCAATAATTTCATTAACACTGAATGTACCTCTTTTGCTTCTGGAGATTTTGACATTGAAAAAGCTCTGAGTCATCTATAAATAACCAAACTTGAGCAGATTCTTACCTACTAGATGTGTACCATTTGGAGGCACTTATAAAATAATATTTGGAGTCAGAGTCTTAAATGGAACCCTGGTATTAAAATCATCAGTGGTTTCCTTTTAAACTTCAGTTTTCGAACATTATCTTACATGTTGCTAATTTCATATTTGTTGTTATTCTACCTCTAAATGAGAGGGCCTCTATGTGGTTGGTTTTGGTAGACACTTTAATAGAATAATCTTATTTGGTGTTACGTCATCTGGCTTTTCCCTACGGATTAGAAAAGTGATTCTTGATTTTTTGGGGGGATTTAAGGTACACTAGGAGTTCTGGTAGCACCTTGAAGGGATGAAGAGCCTCCAAGCACACTAATTACATCATAATCAGCATTTCAGTACAATGTCTCACTGTGCCTGTGACAGTGTCCTATCAGAACTCTAAGCACACAGTCTCCCTTTAGTTCTGGGTGGTTGTCTGAGTAGAACTAGTTACTGCTCTGACCTTGGCTTCTCCTACCTACTCCCAACATTCTCATGTGCTTTGGTAAAGGTCAGGCTCTTGGTTCTTGGTCCCAGTGATCTCTTCTGACCAAATCACACAACCTGCTCAATTCAGTATTCTGTTGGATAGCATTGCCATAATAGCAACTCACATATAACAGATATAGGCACATCCGAGAACATTTGCCAACACACCTCTGAAGGGACTCTATTTCCCTTCCTGGTGGGCTGGGACACATAGTTGAAAAAGTGACACTAAGTGTTGGACCAAATCCCTTCTAGACCTAACATCTTTTTAAAAAAACAGCTTTATTGAGGTATAATTGATATACAAAAGACTGCTACATATTTAATGTATGCAACTTGAAGGGTTTGGACGTATGCAAGATGAGTAAGTTCTAGAGATCTGATGTACAACACAGTGCCTATGGTTAACAAATACTGTATTGTGTACTTAAAAATTTGGTAAGAGTGTAGATCTCATACTAAGTTCTTACTGCAAAAGCAAACAAAAAACCACGAAAAGCCCCCAAAAACAACAATAACAAAAAAAGAGTTGCAAGGAAACTTTTGGAGGTGGTGGCTATGTCTGTTATCTCGATTGTGGTGATGGTTTCACGAGTGTGTGCGTAGATCTAATTGTAATCACAGCAGAGGATAGAGACAATGACAAATCAAGTTAAGGAAGAGCAACCTTAAAATCCAGACACATCCTATTCAAGGTTTAAGCTGTATAATAGAAACCCCTGGATCCTATTTAAGAAGCACATGTTTCGGTTCCCCCACATTTCCTTGTCCTAATGAAGCATATCATTAGACATTATTACCCATTCCTGATATTCCCAAGATATCTTTTCCAGAAAAAGAAATGAGATGACTAGTAGACTGTTACTGGATCTCGGTTTCCATCCTCCCCTGCTCCCAGCTAGCTACCTCCTTGTATCTTCACATGGTGGAGAGAGATCATTCCTCTCATGTCTCTTCTTAAAAATGCACTAATCCCGCTCATGAGGACTGTACCTTCATGACCTAATTGTCTTCTAAAGGGCCCACCTCCAAACAACATCTCATTGAGAATTAGGTTATCAACATATGAATTTTGGGGGGATATAAACATTCAGTCCATAACAACATGTGATTTGTTAAAAACACATGACTTATCTGTGATCAACAAAAACGACACCAGCCCTCTCTTTTTTCTCACCCTCCATACTCAATTTAGGGCTCTATGCTTCAGACAGTAATATTACAGAAATATGTGAAGAGTGAACAGTGAAGGGAAGTAAACATCTGGTCATTGTTTGATGTCTGTAGCTCAAAGATGACTTTTTAGAATTCTAACTCAAGTGAAATAAAAGCAAAGGCAGCTATTAAGTTAACCGTTTTAATTAACTAAACTACTATGTTACTTATTTGATTGCTTGTCTCTCCACTAGAATGAAGTGCCTTGAAGGCAGAGACTATGTCTGTCTTGTTAATTAACTATATTCCAACATCAGGCTCATTGCTGGCACAAAGCACACACTTGATAAACAATTGTTACATGAATGCCGACAGCTTTCAACCTGAAAAGTTCCCTTTAATTGCACAAATTAATTATTTATAATCAACTTTACCTTCAGTAGCCAGCTAGACTAGCCTAAGTTTTAACAGCTTAATAAGGAACTTTTGAGGATAATGATAGTGATGACAACAAAAACCATAATAACCAAATAGATGACTTTCTGCTCCACTACAGAATACACTGAACTAAAATCTTTTCCATCTAATGACATTTTTATTAGAATAAACAGTTAAAGAAATTTTGAGCCAGGCATATCCAATATGCTGTGTATGGTTTTACTCTACAACAATAAAGGGCATTGTTAGAACATAATTGTATATGATATAAACGGATAACAGGAAAAAGGAAGTAGTTGTTCTGGGTCAGTACTCTATAGTTGCTTTACTGATGATTGCTAATACCAATAATGGAACATTTTTCTACTTAATAATAAATTATTAACCATTCTCTTTGGGTATGGGTCCTACTACTCAGGAGCCTCCTAATCTAAGTACATTTAGCCAAATGTAACTCATATTTCCTAAACTAGTGTCCAAATTGCAGCTCAACGTGTCATTAATCGTAGACCAAAAAAGGCTATAGAAGGTGATAATTATTACAATGAATGATGTAGTGGAGATGCATATTTTGGTTATTTATTTATTGAATGTTAACAGGGAGTTAGTAACTGAAAAAAGGCATGGAGCACAAAGTTCCTGCCCAGTGTATAGAATTTCATGATAATTCTTTGATTACATAAGAAATAAGCAAATTTAATGGTTCTCTAGGGAGACTGGGAACACACAGTTCGAGGAGACCACACAGAAACACCTTCTTATAATCAATGTAAAGCCTTAAAAGGAGATTTTATTTCTGTACCATGATCAAATGAGGTTAGGAATTAGATACATTTCAAAAAGCCACTCCCAGGTTATGAAGAATAATTTCAGGCAAGTATATTCTCAACTCCAGTTTCCACCATTGCTAGATGATGCAGCCCTCAAGTTACCTCCATAAGATCGAGAAAACCTCAATCATATAGGTAACATACAGGTCAAAAATTATTGAGCTGTGGCTCAGCTTGACCTGTAGAGATCCAGCCTGCTTCACAATTTAAGACCTGAATAAAAAGCCCAGTTATGTATTTTTAACATGTATTTTCATTAGGATGCTGATGTCTTGACAACTGTGTTTCCCTGGATTGTTATTTGTTCTGGTGGTTGAATACCACAAAAACTTTAGAAAACCTGTACTGGTTAGCTGGCAGGCACCCGTTTCCAATACCAGGGCAACAAATTGAGTGATCTCTTAAGGGTTGATGCCTTTTGAACCTGTTCCAATGTAATACCTGTACCAATGTTGTCTCCTTCTCAGCAACTTGCCTTATGTACTCTTTCATGATACTATGTACTGTGGAGTCTGGAGGTTCTTAAATTCCATCTTATTCTGCAGTACACATAGAAGGGCCATGTGTCAATTAATGCTGGGATAGGTCAGTAAATGCCAAATTGCTCCTGCAATTAGAGATCAGCCTTTTGGCTAATTTGAAGCTAGTTATTCTAACAGATTCTTCTCAGGAAACCAAAAGACAAATTATCCAGTTGTTCACATTGTATCTGTATTCTTCTGAGCATAAGTTCCAAAAATGCAGATCTTTATTGGATATGGATTTTAAGCCTGAGCAGCTTTAACCAAGGTGAGGACTGAACTATCTTCCTTAGAGAGTGCTGAATGCTGGTGGTTTGGGCTAGGCAAGGGCTCTATCTCTACACTGGTGTTGGGAAGCCTTGTCTTGTGCTGTAACCTGTAGAGATACACAGCACACAGACTTGCAGAAAAAGAGAAAGAAAAAGAGGGATTGTGGTTAAGTGAAAAGACAAGAGATAGAGAAAAAGGGAGAGAGAGACATTCCAAAAATCGGAGTGAGAGATTAGGAAGAGAGAGTGAAGGGTTAGATTCATGTAAGAATTTCTGCTATATAAATCCTTGTATAACCCAACAATTTGGAGTTCTCACTATATAATCAGATCTCTATTGACCTTAAGATCAGAGAACTAGCTAGCAGTGAAGTATCCATCTTTCTTTAATATTATCATTCATAATAACCAAATATCAGTGTCTTTCTCTGGAAAACAGAAATTTTATTTTATTTTTATTAAAAATATTTTTAATTGACACATAATAATTATACATATTCATACAGTACAGTGTGATATTTTGATACCTAAATACAATGTATAATGTAGAAAGACATTTATGCAACTTCCTTTGGTTTAACATTCTCCAGGAGCAAATGATTGGTTGGTTCCTAAGTCTAGAAATCAATTAACTCAATTAGCAAATATTGAGTGTGTACCGTGTGTGCTGAGCTAAGCTGTAGGATACAAAGATGGGCTGAGAGCTCACTATGCACCAGACCCTGTGTCAGGTGCTATGGATACACTAGTGAGCATCACAGTCTTGGTGAATTTTATCATGGAGCTCAGTCTTGCAAGCAAGAAACAACCCTGTGCTAAGTGCAACAGTGGCACTGTTCAGAGCCGTGCAGTCCAATCCAGCAGTCACCAGCTATATGTAGTTATTTAAATTAATGAAAATTAAATACAATTTAAAAATGAGTTCCTTAGTCACATTTGCCACATTTCAAGTGCACATGTGGCTAGTGGCTACCAAGTTAATAGCAGAGATTAGGGAACGGTATCCTCATGCAAAGTTCTGTTGGATGGCACTGATTAGAGTGTTTGGAAGCACAGAGGAGGTATTACTAATTATATACTTTTTGTTAATCATTCTCCAGAAAGATTACATCTTATCTAGAAGTGGAGGTGAGGAAAATGTCAGGAGAGGGATTCTGAAGAAAGTAATATTTAAGGTGAGACCCGAAGAATGAGTAGTTTTAATCCTTACTGTACTCCTGGGAGATGAAAAACAGGAATTTTAACATCTTCCTTCAGGGATATTAGGTGGATTAAACTGCATAATACATGTGAACTGTGAAGTAGTTTACAAGTACTCTTACATAATGTAAAATGTATCTTCAAAAATAATCTGAATTTGGCTGGCCATGGTGGCTTATACCTATAACCCCTTAGCATTTTGGGAGGCTGAGGCGGGAGGATCACTTAAAGCTGGGAGTTTGAGACTAGCCTAAGCAATATAGGGAGACTTCTGTCTCTACAAACAACAGAAAAATTAGTTGGGCATGGTGATGCACACCTGTAGGCCCAGCTACTTGGGAGGCTGGGGCAAGAGGATCTCTTGAGCCCAGGAGTTTGGGTTTGCAGTGAGCTATGGTGATTCCACTGCACTCTAGCCCAGGCAACAGAGCGAGATCCTGTCTCAAAAAAAAGTTCTATTTTTATGAAGCTCTAGATTTATAGATCATGAATGGCAAATAAGTTTCAACTTATTATGGATGGCAAATAAATTTCAACTTGAATGTTAATATCAATAGTTTGGAGTGGCTGTCTGAGCACAGTGCTGAAAAGACTTTTGGTGACAAATTTTAGTATCATAGAACACAAGCTCTGTGATCAATTAGCAATGTCTGTAATGGGCATGGTAGGGTGAGTGTCAACACATGTGCCATATATTTCTTATCCACAACTTAAATAGATGACTAAATATCTAATGTGAAAATTCAAACCCCTCTGGAGCTGAAATTTTCAACTTATGGTAAACATGATGTCTATGTTATTATATATATGTGTGTATGTGTGTATGTGTATACATATATATATATATATATATACTTTTTTTCAAAAGGTCTAATATCCTGATTATGACTATCATATATATCTTTCTATAAGGTCCCTGGAATAAGTATTTGGATGTGAACTATATATAATGATTTCTACCGAACTGTCCGATCCCAGACTTTCTAGTACCTTCCCTTTAGTGGTGTTTTTCTAGTGATACCACCATGATTTGATCATAGTTTAAGCATATATTTGATGAGTCTATTATCCATGTTAACATAATTCAAGTGCTACCTAATGTTTATGAAAGAAAACATGTTAAGCATAGATTTACTTTCTTCAAAATATTCCTGGTCGACCTTCCCCTCCCTGTCACCCTCATAATGATAATTTTCTTGCCTCTCTGGAGTAGGGTCTCATGAGCAAAGGTCCCATGAGATTATTCCCATCCAAATTGCAAATGGTGATTACATTGAACGGGCTTTTAGGAAAGGAAATTCCAGGCACTGAACAGATAGAACAAGAAAAGAACTTCTGTGATTCACTAGGATTGGGTGAGCTATACTACCCAATACAAATTCATCGTAAGTGCCAATAGGTCCAGGAAAACATTCCGTGGAGTGCCTAGGTGACATTACACATCTTGTTCACTGAAACTCATGAAAACAAGATATTTTTTCTACTTGTATTTCACATTTTGTACATTTAATTTTATTATAATCATTATTAATACTTTTCATAAGCCTCCCCTCCATTATCACCATGAATATTTATTATGCATCTATTTCTATTCTACCAGGCTTACCATGAAGTGAGCTGGAGCTCATGGCTTTCCATAGTATCTGGCCTTCCACTGCAGAGCAACCAAGCCATTTAGCAACTATAGACATTAATACATTTCAGTCACTGGCAGATTTAGAGAGATAAAAATTGGAGTCCGGAGAAAGAGCTCTATAATGCAAAGGTGGGACAAAGAATGTGGTTAAAAAAAATAAATGAATACCATGCACAAATCCTACCCATCCTTTAAAGCCTCACTCAAGTGCATCCTCCTCTGAGAAACTCACCTTTAGTACTTGCTTTACCAAAAGCACATTTTTTGTACCTCGCGAATTTTCTACCTTTTGTAAGTATGTTATTTCCCACTCTCTGAGTTCTTTAAGGAACATGTCACATAATACCTAGCACAATGCATGGAATGTTTAACAAGTTTCGATGAATGAGAAAGCAAATCAACATCTGTCAAAAAAATGTAGTGAATGCCTAGGCACTGTGCAAAGCATTGGAGGTGTAACAGTGAACAAGACAGCTGAGGTCCCCGCTCTCAGCAAGCTCAGTCTAATGGGAAAATCCAAGGACACAATAGGCAATTGCTCTAACATGGTGTAAACATTGATGTGATTGAATGACTATGGAAAAGAAGAAAAGTCATGCAGAAAGCCCTGCCCAGCCTCTTAGGATTCAATACTAAATTTCCCTTTCTCCATTTAGAGCAAGAGTTGCAAATTTAAATGTTTGCATGGGCCAGGAAGGCAATATCAAGTACGGCCATAGGAGATATGGGGACTGTAGTGACCTGAAGAGTCAATACTTTACCTCCAGGGCACAAGAGCCACTCAATTTCAGCCAATTGTATCACACAAGCCTGAATGACGATGCGGTGTTGCCAGATCTAATTTTCTCCCGGGAAGTAAGCAGTTTGGATTTTTATGTGAAATCTTCTGATTTTTAAATGTTGTCAATCAATTTTCTGTTTTGATGGCTCAGATGTGGCCTGAGAGCCTGTGATTCGGGGCTTCTGTGGAAGGAGTGCCCTTAGGAGAAGCCTGTGCACCACGCCTCCTAGCCTGGATGCCGGAGCCCAGGCTATCAACCCTCCATCTCTCAGCCCCCTCCTTTCTCCCCACCTTCCTTTGATACCCTATTCCAGTAAGTGTCAAGGAGTCTTAATCCAAATTGGTTGGGGAAGAGTTGATGCCTACAGCTTGTGGGAAAATGGGTTCAACGTTGAGAAAAGTCAGAGGTGCAGGGCCCCTGGGAGGTGATATGAGTGGAGTGGAAGAAGCTGGCGGGGAACACTCTTGAGTTTTGCATGATGAGCAATGCTCTCCTTTAAAAAGCATTAGCCAAGGTCGGATTAACAAATCAGCACTGAAACTGTAACCAAACAAGCCTCCCTAATTGTGGGGAGAAAGTGGAGAAGGGGCCAGAAGAAAAAGTCCAGGAGACAAGACTGACTCCAAAGCCTTCCCCCTCCATGCACTGGCAGGCTTGGGGCACATTTGATAAGGTGAAGGGAAATTGCAAAATTAGAACTGGCAACTTATACAGAGAGGCCCAGTGCAGGCCATGGGCCTGAGGCGGGCTGAGAAAGTTGAGGAATTGTGGGGGAAAGAGGATTTGGCAGCCCGACTTCCTGTGGCTGTATCCAAGGCTAATTAGTTTGCAGTGTTCTGTGTGCGCCTGAATGGAAATGATCCCAGTCCTGAGAGGCACGGGGGTGAGGAAATCAAAAACACATGCACAGAGAAAGAAGGGGAAGGGATTGGTGGGAGAGGAAGGCTGGGGGAGGAGGGGGACCTGTCCTTTGGCTACATTTTCTTTTTTCAGGAGAGGGCTCTCATCATTCTGTTTCATGACCAGTAAATCACCACCACAGCCCTGTCCGTCACATCTCACATCTGCTGCAGAACTCATTAAACATCAAAAGACGGGCCTATCAGTTCTGCTTAGTTAGAAGTCTGACTTACTAGAGGTCTAACCAGGGAGGAGTTTGCATGTTTTTAATAATAGCTTAAGGAACTTCGTAGCACCCCATAAATTACTTAATGCAACAAACTCTTCCTGTAGTCCAGCCGGCATTTGAAAGTCTCTGAACCAACCCAGACCTGCCCCCTATGGCAATGGCTTTTTGGTGGTCACATTCCAGGAGACCGCAGGGTGTCAGTTAATGCTTTAATTCGTAATTCTGAGCCGGTTATTAAAAATGAGTTACTTTGCTGTGTATGTCCTCCCTGGAATGGGTGCCTCAGAATTCCCTTATCGTTGTATTTCTCTTTTTTTGAAATTTTTATCTATTAATTTATTTTTACCATCTCTGGCCGTTGAGTCGGAATATCTTTGCATTTCTGACTCACTGTCTGAAGAGGTAACCTGGCGGGGCTGTTCTATATGTGTGCTGTGGGGTCACGTTGCCAGGTACCTCGGAGCAAAAAGAAATGGTCTAGTTGAGAGACGGATTAATAACCAGAAGCAATAAAATCCAAACCCTCTCCCAATCTTGAGGGTATGTGCTTGACAGATACATAAATCAATAAATATTTACTGAGTGTCTACTCTGTGCTAAAAACAGAGCATACAACAATGAATTCTGACATTTTGACTCCCCTTAAAGAGTCCACAATATTAATGCACGCACAATGTTAATGAACATTTTGAGGTCTAAAAAAAAAAACCCCAAAATGCAAGGATGAAATTTCCTCCACCGGCACCCTTCAGAAGTTTCTTGGGTGTTGAGTACATTTTGCTGTCACTGTTTGATACCACCTAACCTATTAAGTGTCCAGCGCCTATAAAGGACACAGTCTGAGTAGAACCCACAATGTCTGCTCAAGAGAAGCTTCCAAGAGGCTTAACTCTGGGAATCATGTCTTCCCTATGAAAATACCAGGGTCACTCAGCTCATACCTCCTGACTCCATTTTATACCCACTTCACAAGGCCACAGAAGAAAGTTTTAAGCACCTGTCTAAATATTATTCCCTTTACTCAATAGTCTATCTGGCACAAGGCTAATATTGAGACAAAATCAACAGGGATGAATACAGTGCTATTAATTTATTGTTATGGCATGCTTGCCTTTGCCCAGGAACTGAGCCATGCTGACAAAGATTATTAGAACAGAATCCCTCACCTCATAGAACCTGCCTTCATTGCGAGAGACAAAGCCCACCATGGTAAGAGAAATGACCGAAGGACGCACAGGATTGTGAGGTAACAGGAAAGAATTCAACTCAGACATGAGAGCGAGTATGGAAGTCTTTCTTAGAAAAGATGATGCATAAACTGAATCCTACAGGAGCAGTTAGCCAGAGGCAGGGGATGGGAACATTCTAGGAGTTCTAGCACTGGCGGTACGACTGTTTGCAATTGTCTGTCTGCCAAAGCTGCAGATGACCTCACTATCACTGTCTTCGCTAGACAGCTAATGAGCGATTACTTTGTGCGGAATCTGTGCCGGGTGTCATAGATTCAAGGATGATCTCTATTCTTAGGTGACACGCAATTTAGGAGTGATTAGATGGATGAATAGATAGAGAAAGATAGACAGAGAGGTGACAGCAATACCCAATCTGTACTTTACTTCCATGTGGCAGTACCAGTTCTGAGGGGCTTCGCACCGTGCCTCACGACCCCTCACTGTCCTGAAAGGGAGGCAGGGAAGACAGTACTTAATCTATTTCGAAAATGAAGAGATTTGTATGCTGATGAGTAGTGCAGATGACCAGGGCACATGACTGACTACTTGAAAGGAGGTCAAGGAGGAAAAACATAGGCAAAGGGAGGGAAAAGCAGGCCAGGGGATGATGTTTACCAGGGAAGCAGAGAAACTGGCCAAGCTGAGAGGGGAGGAGAAATCCACTGTTTTGAGCACCTGGACCATGTGCAGGCTGTCAGTCTCGGCAGCAAACGCTCACCTCTGGCTGAGGCCGTACCTCCATGAAGGCTGGGAGGCTTGGACCAGGGGGCCAGGGACATATCATTAACAGCCAGGTTTAAAGACACATAGGTGGAAACACCGCAAAGTCGAAATGACCTGTGAGAGTCTCTCCTGGTTGTCATTTTACAATGTGCTTGACAACTTGAGCTGCAGCTCCATGGGGCCTGCGTGGTCTAGGGCTGGGACTGTCACTATGATGACTTCTTTGCCATCCTTTCTTTCCATTCCTAGGTACTGAATCCCACAAGGCTTACGTCTAGACTGTTTAAGTGCCTTCTCCTCCAGCAAGCCCTCCTTAATTTCATGAACTAGGTTTAGAGGCTCATCTGAACTACCATTGCACATTTGCTACAGGGCATTGAAGCTCCCAGTGTCTCTGTCTCTCCCACTAGTCTGTGGGCCTTCTGAGGGCCAGGATCATGTCCTTACAGTCCTAGCACTTACTACAGAGACTGGCAAACAGCAAATATTTGATGGGGTTTATTGGACACCTAAACATATGAATGAGTTTGTGTACACAGAAAGAATATAACCAGATCCTCCAGACAGTGACATCTGTGCTTTCTACTTAAAGCATCCAGTTCCTGGAGCCTAGATGATATCTTTCTTCTTCTCCTCTTTTTCCTTTTCCTTTTTCTTCTCCTCCTTCTTCTCCTTCTCCTTCTCCTTTTCCCTCTCCGTCTTCCTCATCCTCCTTCTTCTTTCATCTAAAAGTTATTCTATTCAGAAATAATCTATTTTCCAAAACACCACCGTGTGTGATGATCTTTTTCATGTGTCAACTTGGCTAGGCCACAGTCCCCAGTTATTCCATCAAACACAAATCTAGGTGTTTCCGAGAAGGTATTTTGTAATGTATTTTGTAATGTAATTTGTCTATAGCTAGTAGACTTTAAGAAAGGGAGAGTATCCTAGGTGATTCAGGTGAGCCTGATTTAATCAGCCAAACGGCCTTAATACCAGAGCAGAGGCTTCCCTGAAGAGGAGGTAATTCCACCTGTGAACGGTGGCTTCCGTCTGTGCCTGAGAGTTCCAGCCTGCCCCCATGACTGCCTGCCCTGCAGATTTCAGACTTGCCTCTCCAGCCTCACAATCAAATAAGCTAATTAGTTGCCATGAATCTCTCAATATAGATGTCCTACTTGTTCGACTTCTCTAATTGGATTCTGACTGATACACTATAAATTCAAAGTGCCTGAACGAAGTTGAGCTTGTAGCTTCCCAGAGCACTGTCAGCAAACAAGAGGGAGTCAGATTTTTCACAACTTGACATCAGGCATACACTTCTCGATCTTGCCGGTACATTCTATCAAATATCTTTTCCTAATATGGATCAATTAGATTTGTTAAATCCATTTAACCCATCTCCCCAGTCATTTCTACAAGTATAGTAGAAAATGGCCCTCCTTAGCAGTTGTGGTTAGTGTACAACTGGCCACCTTGAAGTATCAATAGTACAGACGTGGGAGCACAAATTTGGCTTTAAGATTATAAACTGTTCACGAATTACTCCAAAAGTTTAAGTAGTGGAACTTTTACCATACTAAGCTACAAATTCTAGAACAACCCCCTGCCTTCTCCAGAATTTAAAACAGTCTAGTTGACACTCTTTGGTTTTGGCTGGCCAGATGATGAGGATAAAAGAAAAGAGAGCACTTGTGTGGTTGGTGGCAAAGATTGAGCATGCACTAGGTATTGTAATTCTCCAGCCACACACTGTAAAGTTTTCCATTTCGTTCATCTCTGCATCTCTTGCTCATCGTTGTCAATTGTGGAGGCACAACAGTTTTCTCAGGCTTCATGATTAACTCTGCTCTTTGGAATTATTTCTACTGTCTAGAAATTAATTCCACATGCATGTACAATCTTCCATTTATTTTCTCACCACCTTCATTTTTAAAAATTATCACTACTTTCATTTTGTCAAAATTATGCTCCTTTTCTGTGTAACACTTGTACTACTATTGCTGCTTTTGCACTTCTTAGATATGTGGAATCAAAAATGTTTCTAAAACATTTCAAAACCATGCACAAATGCAGCAAATTACCAAATATTAAAGAATAAGTGGTCGGCAGAGACGTAAATGGCAGGGCATTGGCCAACAACGCCACCTGTTGGTTGTGCATAGAGTTGGCTTCTGTTTGGTTTTGTTCCTACCTATAAAGGGTTACTCCTATGACACTTCCTAGGACAGGGAACTTCTGTCATGATTTCACGCACCTGTGAAGTACTTCCTTTCTGTGAATGTCAAAGCTTTTAATGGTAAGGCTACTTTGGTCACTAGTGATCAGAGCTGGGCCTTTTGGAAAACTAAGAGAGCCCACATAGGAAGATCTGTGTGGGCCCCTCATTGTCCTATATCAGTTCTATGGCTGTTTTCAAGTGATTTCATGGCCACTGGGATGAGAGCCGTGACCTGAACCAGAGGTTCTCTACTGTGGCTGCACATCAGAGCCACTGGGGTGTGGCGCAGGCTTTGGTTCCCCTCCCACAAGAAAGACACAGAAGAGTTAACATTCTACACATTTATCAAGGTCTCCACTTCCTCACCCCAGCATCCACTCTTTTCACCATAGCACTATTTACCAAATCTGCTCCCAGAAGGTAATAGAGACAAAGAGGTTTCATGATTTTTCCAAGATCAGTCAACACTTTTGTGGCAGATTCAGATCCATAACTTGACCCCCGGAGTCCTAAGCCGCAAGAGCTGCAAGTTGAAATCCATCAAATCCCTGTGCCTTGCAACCTTTTTGAGGTTTTAATGTAAGCCATCAATGATTCATTGCCTCGGCCTGTCCAGGATGCTTTGACCATGACCTTGGCCAGGTCAGAGAGTAGCTATTCCTCCAAGCTAGAGGGAAGGTATAGATCCTGCCCCTCTGTGGCAAACCCAAACCTAGGGCCTGTGCAAAGGTGTTGAGCTGGACTTTCGATTCCACACACTTTCATCAACCTGAACAGTCCCCTGCAGAAGTTAGTAGGTGGTTTGTTCTCCCAGACATAACAGGGATGCTAATAGTCTGAGTTTAGGGGACCTGAGCTGCCCCAACACGCACACTCTTATAGCAGTTAAAAAAGAAATCTTATAAATTTTAACTCAGGAGGGAAGAGACAATTTAAACTAATCAACGATCTAAGTGTTAAAATGTTTAAATGCAGGTTTTATTGTTACCAAACACCAAGATATCTTAAAAGAAACCTACACAGTGATATACATTAATGAAGAGATCAAGAACCCTGAAAATGAACACATCACTTGTGTGGATAGAAATGGAGCTGCTAAAATCCTGAAAAAATAGTAGGCAAAATATTCCCCTTACAAGCATATTGACATTTTATGTTTAATTAACGAGATGTGTTATGGCTCTCCGCTATCTGGTTGCTGTCCCTACTGCCAGCTTTGTAATGTCCCCATTAGTCCCTCCTCCTTTCCTCTTCTGCTCTTCCCTGCACCTTGTACCTTATATGGCAAACTGATAGGTACTCCAAATATACCTCTCTTTCACACGTTTGCACTCACAGATACCATTTCCTATCCTTTAATCGCACTTCACCTCTTGTCCACCTGAAGCATTCCAGTTATGCTTTCAAAACTTAACATACTGCAAGTTACTAATAAAGATATAAATACGTTTGCTCTCATTAGTAATTAAAAAAATTAAACTAGCATGAAAGCAGACATAGACAATATGTAAATGCAAGGGCATGGCTGTGTTCCAGTAAAATTTTGTTTATAAAAATGGACTGAGGTCCAGATCTGGACCATGAACAGTAGTTTATGAACTCTGATCTAATATATGTAAATTTCACCCTAGGAGTGAGAAATGAAGTCAGCTCCCTGCAACCACATAGATTCTGAAATGGAAAGAGAGACCACTGGAAAAAGAAATGTGAAAAATGGACACCAGGGAGATACTCAATAAATATATAGTATACAGGGGGAAATATTTGTCAATGTTTCCCAAATTATGTTTCAAATTCTTCAAAGTTTTTTTTTTGGCCATTTCTAAAAAATTGTGGCAAAATATACATAACATAAAACACCATTTTAACTATCATTAAGTGTACAATTCAATGACATTAAGCACATTCTCAATGTTGTGCAACTATCTTCACTCTCCTTTTTCAGAACTTTTCCATCATCGTAAGCAGAAGTTTGTAATTGTTAATCAGTAAGTCCCAGTTCCCAGCCCCACACTCACCCCACTCCCTGGTAACTTCTTTTATACTTCGTGTCTCCATGGATTTGCCTCTTCTAGGTACCTCATAAAAGTGGAATCATAATATTTATCCTTTTGTTTCTGGCTGGCTTGTTTCACTTAGCATAATGTCTTCAAGGTTCATTCATGCTGTAGCATGTATTAGAATTTCATGTCTTTTCATGTCTGAGTAATAGTCCATTATTTATCTACTCATCTGCTCATGGGCATTGGGTTGTTTCTAACTTTTGGCTATTGTGAATAATGCTGCAATGAACGTTGATGTAAAATTCTTTTATTAATCCACAAAAATAAATTTGTCTTATAATAAATAAAGCGTAATCAAATATCACACAAGACATAATCAAATATTAAATTATGTATCTCCTCTCAATACATCATGACACATGTTAATATATATTAAAAGCTCTGTGAAATCTGTAATTAAAAAAAGCACCAAAGACACTAACTTTATTAAACTAAGAACTATGTTCTAGAAGAATGTAGGATATGAACAAAATTGTAAGTACATTATAAATTAGCTATGTAAAAAAGCTATAGAGAGATCTATTTAAAAAAAACAATCAATTTGACCAAAGGATTGATAATGTTGATAGTTGGATTATGAGTAATTTCTGGATTTTTTTTTGTATTTATCTATATATCTTATTTTCTGGAAGGATCATGTGTTACCTTTATAATCAGAAAAAAAAAACTCAGTTAAAAGAAAAAAAAATCTCACCCATTCTTCTGTTGCTAAAATATAGGCCAAATGAAGAAAAGAGATACCAGCACTCAGGGAAAAGCGGTAAATGAATCAGATTGTGTCCACTGAACATGTCCACTTCTACTTCCTATCCCTTGTTTTATCTGCACAAATGTGTTTTCATTTAGTTATTGATCATTTATCCCGCTGAAAGAATACTGTATACTCAGACCAGGTCTCTCCAATACTGTACCCCTGATGAAAGCCACTCCCTAGAATAACAAATCCTAGCTAATCCTTGGTGAGTAGATCTATAAGAATGCATGGTCTACGCAGGAAAAGGGGCAGAGGAATGGTCACATTGATGTAAAACGTGGTCATGTATTTGCTGTAGATTTTATGAGTCTAAAAATAAGACCTAATATGTAGTGATTATGGCCTCATCTGTAAAAGGATGGCTTTAGAGCAGCATTTCCTTTTCCTAGAAGGACAAAGCCACCAGAGGTAAACTTCATTTCCCTTGTAGAGAAAGGAGGAATCAGGCATAACTTTTGCAGACTGGCATGACAAGGCAGCTTTGCACTCTCAGGAGAGACAGTGGTCCTTAGATACAGTTGCCTACAAGCCAAAGGATGAGACAGAGGAGGCTGAATGGAAATTATGCTGTTCTTAATTAAAATCTTCCTAGGAATTTCATTAAGGGCTCTCTAGCATGAGACGTTTAAGGTTTGGGGATGTTTTAGTATGTGATCCAACATGGAAAGCACAGAGCTTCATTCAGTGGAAGAAAATATTGCACTGACAGATATACTTACCAAACATTTCTGTGCCAATAGGTCATTCTCTATGTTTACTGGTATGCTATCTCCCGATACATTCCTTTAGACTTTTGTGACCATCAGAATTTTGGGTTGGATGGAACTAGGGTTAGATCCAGTGCAGCAGTTCCTTGGATCAGGAAAATAGCCCCAGCTGTCAAGTGGCTATAAATAAGTGACTTAATCTTCCTGAACCTGGGTCATTTTTCTGTAAGAAATGTAGCTATTGTGATAATCAAATAACATAGAGAACAAGAAAGTTTTGTGAGCCATAATGTGATATATAAAGGTGCAGCAATATTGTGAGGACTGTTTCTCACTCTCCAAAGAGAATCTTTGCCCCCAACCAAGACCCTTCTTTGTCAGTCGGGGTGAGTGGAGTATGCTCATCCCCACCCTCATCAAGACTGTCCCTGGGTCCCAATGTCTTATGCTTCTTCTCTTCCTGTCCAAATCCTGACATCATTCAACACTCAAGTTAATCACGACCAAGTCCAAGAAAACTCCTCTGACCAGTCTAATTGTCAGTGAATTCTCTCTTCTATAAATTTCTCTAGCACTTTCAATTGATGCCAATAAATGTATAAATTCAGGCAATTTTCCTTGTCTCCTATTCTTTTGTTTTTGTCCATTTTGTCTCCATAATCCATTTTTTAAAAATACACCTTTTAGGGAAGTAAAACATGCATACAGAAAGGGGCCCATGTAGCACAGAAAAACCCACGCAAACACCACCCAGATGGCTCACGGAACCGTCACAGATTAGTACACAGAACCTCTGAGATGCCCACTGTGAGCACCCTCCAGTCACCGCCCCTACTCTCCTTCCAAAGATAACCGTTCTCCTCACTTCTAATATCATGCATTAGTTTCCCGTTTGTGAATTTTCTATAAAGCGCGCATTCTTGGTGTCTAGCTTCTTTTGCTCAACATTATGTTTGTGATAATCTTCCGCGTTGTACATGGCAGTAGTGTTTTCATTTTTATTAATGTATATTTACCATTGCATGGATATACCACAATTTATATTTCCATTCTACTGTTTAAGAACATTTGAGTTGCTTTCTAATTTGGCTATTTTAAATAATGTTGTTATAGACACTCTTATGTTTGGCTTTTAGTTAACATGTGTATGTACTTATTTGGTGCGCTTACCTGGGAATGAAACTGGTGGGTCATAGAACGTGCATACATTCAACCTTGGTGTATACTAACAGTTTCTAAATGTGGTTGTTCCAGTTTACACTTCCAATAGCAACGTATGCATGTTCCATTACGCCATAGTCTCACCAATATGAGACTAGTCTTGGTATTTTTACTGTTTTAAATGTTAGTTATGTTGTTGGTGTATCATATATTTCATTGTGATTTTAATTTGCATTTTACTGATAACTAATGAGGTCGAGCATCTTTTAAAATGTTTATTGGCCATGTGGATTCCCTCTTTTGTGAAGAAAATAATATCCAGTTTTTACTAGGTTTTCTAACTTTTTAAGTTAAATTATGGAAAATTTTTATGAGATACCTATATTTTATGAGATCTATATATTTATCAGATATCTATATTTGATATACATATATGGGTACATATTTATATATGTAATATTTTCTTCTATTCTATGGCTTTCCTTTTCATTCTCATAATGGTATCTTTTGATAAACAGAAGTTACCAATATTTTAATATTTTCCTTTCTGAATGCTGTTTTTTGTTTAAGAAATCTTTGCCTGCTCCAGCCATAGAAAACATTGTTCTGTGTTATGTTTTAGGAGCTTTGTTGTTTCACATTTCAATTTTTGATCTAAAATCACCTGGAATTGATTTTTCTAATAATGTCTGAGATGGAAGTCAAGATTCAATTTTTCTTCATATGGATATCCCATTGACTGTGCACCATTGGTTAAAATAAGTATCCTTTCTCCACTGCTCTACAAGGACCAGTGGTGTCCATATATGCATGGCTCTGATTCTAGACTTTCTATTCTATTCCATTGGTCTATTTGTTTATTCTCGTGTCACTACTCACACTGTATTATTGTAGCCTTATAATAATTCTTACATATGGTAGAATAAGTGTTCCAACTCTAATCTTCTTAAAGATTATCTTAGCTATTGCTGTTCTTCTACATTTCCACATAAAATTGCAGTATAAATTTTGTCTACTTCTAAAAAGAACATATGTTGGAATTTTAATTGATAGCATTGAATCAACAGATCAATTTGGGGAGGATTGATATCTTTTCAGTACTGAGTCTTACAGTCCACGAATCTTTTTTAGCTCTTCTTTCATTTCTCTCAATATTGTTTAATAGTTTTGGTATAAGATAATACACATTTTTCATTATATTTATTCTTATAATAGATATCTGATGTTCTTTTATTCTATTGAATTTTCTTTAAATTTCATTTTCTATTGGTTTGTTGCTACTATACATACACTTGATTTTGTTTATTTTCCTTGAGTTCAATGAGCTTACTAAATTAACTTATTAATTTTGGAAGTTTATCTATAAATTCCTTTGGATTTTCTGGCTATACAATTATGTTCTCTGTCAATAATAAATTTTACTTCTTTCTTTTCAATCCTTATATGTTCTATTTCTTTTCTTTTCTTTATTGTACAATTGCAACTTTCATCTTTAGTACCATGGTAATTAGAAATAAGTGGGTGTTCTTGTCTTATTTCTAATCTTGGGAGAAAAATAATATTTCACCATTTAGTATAACATTTATTTTGGTAGATGCCCTTTATCAGATTAAGGACATTTTTGTTCCTTTCTATTTTTCGTTTTCAAGAAAGTATTTTTTTTTTGCTTTTTTTTATTTTTAATAATGAATGAGTTCTAAATTTTATCAAATGATTTGTATACATCTACTAACTATATAGGATAGTAGCCCCGTATTTTATTATATTAACAATATAAATTCAAGTTTTATTCATTTTTTAAAGTTTATATCAGTATGGATTGGAATTGATGAAATACCTTTGTTGGATTGCAGTATAAGGGTTATGTTGCTTTCATAAAGATAAGTTAGGAAGTGTTTCTATGAAGCCTATTGGCATAATTTCTTCCTTAAATGCTTGATAGAATTCACCAGTAAAACCATATGGGCCTCTAGTTCTCTTTGTGGGAAGATTTTTAAAATAATAAATTTAACTTATTTAATAGATACTAGGACTATTTAGATTTTCTATCTTATTTAGTGTTAGGAATGATAGATTTATGATTATCAAGGAATTTGTCTATTTTATCTAACTTGTCAAATTTATTTTTATAAAGTTTTTCATAATATTTCCTTGTTATATTTTAATTATGGTAGGATCTATACTGATACTCTCTCTTTCATTGCTGTCATCCGTTAATTCGTGTTTTCCCTTCTTCATCAGTGTTCTAGGGATTTACCAATTTTATTATTCTTTTCAAAGAACAAAATTTGATCTTTGCTATTTTTCATTATTATTTGTTTTCTATTTTATGAATTTCAGCTGTCATTTTGTCCTTTACTTCTACTTACTTTAAGTTTAATTTACTCATTTTTTTTCTAGCTTCTTAGGTGAAAACACAGATCATTGAATTTAAATGTTTCTTCTTTTCTAACATAAGCATTTAATGCTATAAATTCATCTGTATGTTCTGCTAAGCTCATCTATACTTCTCCAATTTTGATATGTTGTATTTTCATTATCTTTCAAGTAAAAATAAATTTTAGTTTCTCTTGTGATTACTTCTTTGAACTTTGGGCTATTTAGAAGTACGTTCTCTAATTTGAGAATATTTGCACTTTTCTAGAAACTTTATTGTTGATTTCCAATTTAATACATTTTTATTAGAGAACATATTCTTTAGGATTTCATTCTTTTAAAA
>CAUYSK010028009.1:0-13843 GCA_963575035.1 Avahi laniger
ATCTCATGGGCCGGGCACGGTGGCTCACGCCTGTAATCCTAGCACTCCGGGAGGCTGAGGCGGGCAGATCGTTTGAGCTCAGGAGTTCGAGACCAGCCTGCCCAAGAGCGAGACCCCGTCTCTATCAAAAATAGAAAGAAATTAATTGGACAGCTAAAAATATATAGAAAAAATCAGCCGGGCATGGTGGCGCATGCCTGTAGTCCCAGCTACTCAGGAGGCTGAGGCAGGAGGATCGCTTGAGCCCAGCAGTTTGAGGTTGCTGTGAGCTAGGCTGACGCCATGGCACTCACTCTAGCCAGGGCAACAAAGTGAGACTCTGTCTCAAAAAAAGAAAAAAAAAAAAAAAGAATCTCATGGACAGAGACAGAGACACCCAGGGAGAACATCATCTGACAATGAAGGCAGAGACTGGAGTGATGTGTCTACAGGCCAAGGAACACCAAGGATTGCCAGCAACCCCCAGAAGCAAGGAGAGAGGCATGGAATAGATTCTCTCTCCTCAGAGCCCTCAGAAGGAACCAACTCTGCCAACAGATTGATTTCAGACTTCTAGCCTCCAGGACTGTGAGAGAATAAATTTCTGTTGATTTAAGCCTGGAAAAAAAAAAAAATCTCATGATTCATCCCATTCCCCTCTTCTCTTTAGCCACAGGAAAGATCAGAGCATATTCTATAACCTACTATTCCGGTACCTAGTTCTAAGTTCTTAATTCACCCCACTTGATTTTCCTATCATATCATTTTTTCCCCATTGTCATATCTAACACCTTTTATAATGCTTTTTTTTTTTTTTACACTAATTCTGCATCAAAACCCTTTTAAGGCCAGGCGCGGTGGCTCATGCCTGTAATCCTAGCACTCTGGGAGGCCGAAGCGAGTGTATTGCTCAAGGTCAGGAGTTTCAGGCCAGCCTGAGCAAGTGCGAGACCCCGTCTCTACTAAAAAATAGAAAGAAATGATCTGGACAACTAAAAATATAGAGAGAGAGAAAAAATTAGCCGGGCATGGTGGTGCATGCCTGTAGTCCCAGCTACTCGGGAGGCTGAGGCAGAAGGATTGCTTGAGCCTAGGAGTTTTGAGGTTGCTGTGAGCTAGGCTGACGCCACAGCACTCTAGCCCGGGCAAAAGAGTGAGACTCTGTCTCCAAAAAAAAAAAAAAAAGATGCATTATTCAGCTTCAATGCATGTTGACTAAATGCTACGGCAACTAAGCAATCAATCTACTGAGAAAGACAAGAGATCCATGGTCTAACAGAGTCTACCAGCAGGGATGACAGAAAGGGATCTTGAGGGAATGACAAGACTCTCCAGTTTGGAAAATACTTCAGCTCCCTCCCAGTTTAACATAGTAGTTCCTGTTAATCACAAGGTGTAAAGCTTAACTCACAGCACTGGAGAATACGAATGGCAGACATGTAAGGGTGGGTGTCAGAATATCACTGTAAGATGGCAACACCAAGTGAAAGAAAAAGGTACAAGTAGAATCAAGGAGAGTATTTACACCCTGAATTTGGCCTGCTATCCAGAATTATCGCCCATAGGCTGCCAATCTATGGTGAATACTGATACATCGTAGTGCCGAAAGACTGCAAGCAAAAGTGACCAAACTCTGTGGAATTGTCCTCCAAATTCCCTTTCCCTCGGGGCAGAGCTTTTACCCATTCTGTCCCTTATAATCCAGTATGGAGGTCACTGTTCGTCCAATCAACCTTAAATTTTTTTCCCTATTTCATCATTCACTTTATCTCACAGCAGTTTACAAAGAAAACAGATTTCACAATAAGAGAATAAAACAATCACAATTCAAAGACTTGACCTTCAGCTACTCAGGAAAAGAATCTTAAGCTATAAAAATCATTGTTAAAATAAGTAAGCAACATTTTTAAATACACAATTCATTTGAGTTGAATTAAGACCACATTCATGGTGTTAACTGTTTACTATGGGTATAATTTTACAGGTCAAAAAACAAAAATTCAAGAGACTTAATTCCCTCACTCCCCTCCAAAGACCTCAATTTGGCCCAAAAACAAGGGGTTTAAAATTTCTACCTATACAGGATACTATCTATCTATCTAATCTAATCTATTTATTTATTTTAGAGACAGGGTCTCACTCTGTTGCCCAGGATGGAGTACAATGGGGCAGATTATAGCTCACTGTAACCTCCAACTGCTGGGCTCAAACAATCCTCCCCCAGAGTAGCCAGGACTACAGGCATGCATAGTGGGCTAATGTTTTTATTTTTTGTGGCAATGGAGCTTCACTATGTTGCTTAGGCTGGTCTCAAAAACTCCTGGCCTCAAGCAATCCTCCCACCTCACCTCTCAAAGTACTGAGATTACAGGGGTGAGCCATTGTGCACAGCCAATTTTATGTATTAAATCAAATGATACTGTTTATATTCTCTGAAGGCAGAAAAAGAAGAAAAATACAAAAAGACCATAACAGCTGTATATGACATAACTTTTTAAAATAAACATACAAACAAATCTTAATACCATTCCTCATCCACAATATATTATTCTACAGTTTTAAACTTTATCTAATTTTAAATATCTCAGCTTGTAAGATTTTTTTCTTTTTTGGAGACAGAGTCTTACTCTGTCATCTAGGCTATAGTGCCATGGCAGCAGCCTAGCTCACAGCAACCTCAAACTTCTGGGCTCCTACTGCCTCAGCCTCCCAAGTAGCTGGGACTACAGGTGAGTACCACCACATCCAGCTAATTTTTTCTATTTTTAATAGAGACAGGATCTCGCTCTTGCTCAGGCTAGCCTCTAATTCCTGAGCTCAAGCAATCCTTCCCGCCTAGCCTCCCAGAGTGCTAGGATTACAGGTGTGAGCCACCTCGCCCAGCCAAGATTTTTAAAATATTACATACCACCTCAACACATGTTCTCAAGTTCTAAATGTTTTTAAACTTTTATTTAAAAAGTCTCACGTGGATGCGCACGGTGGCTCACGGCACTGGTGGTGCAGGCCTATAGTCCCGGCTACTCAGGAGGCTGAGGGGGGGAGGATCGCTTGAGCCCAGGAGTTGCTGGTTGCAGTGAGCTACAATGAGGTCACTGCACTCTACCCCCGGGTAAGAGAGCAAGAGAATAAATAAATTAATTAATTAAATAAAATAAAAAGTCTCATACTAATTACCTGTCAAGTTTCATATTTAGAAAATAAAACTTAAATATTTCAAATATCAATCACATATATATTTAAGCACAGCTGAAAGAATTCATTATTAAAAGAGGGAAAAACTTAGCCACTAAAAGGATTTGCCACATTGGTCAGGAAAATCCTAACTTCAAAAGGTAAAAAAACTTTTTAATAGAAATGTAAAAGCGATTGCTCATAAACAGGAGTAATTATGACAGAAATAGATATAAAGTACCTGGTACAATAAACAGTTGCCCTCCCTCCAACACTGCTGGCTGTCATCACACCCTGTGATATTCTTTACTTCACCAGTTCACTGGTGAAAGCATCCTGCCACTATGATCTTAAACTTTGTTTCATTATGCCAAAAGGCCATTTAAAAAATAAAAATAAAAAAGAAAGGTCCAGGCACAGTGGCTCACGCCTGTAATCCTAGCACACTCTGGGAGGCTGAGGCAGGAGGATCACTTGAGGTCAGGAGTTTGAGACCAGCATGAGAAAGAGCGAGACCCTCTCTCTACAAAAAAAAAAGGAAGGAAAAAAAAAGAAAGAAAGAAAGAAAAACAAAGAAACAAAAGAAAGAAAGAAACAAACAAACAAAAAAAAAGGCTGAGGAAATAGGCCTACCGAGCAGGAACAGCAGCCCAGTGGTATGGCAAAATGAGCTGGCAACAGGATCGCTTTATATTGAGTCATTCTGTCTGTACAGAGATTAAGTTTCCCACATTACTTAGAATATGTATGTGACAAAAACAGAACCCGAAAAAAAAATGGACTTTAGCATTACTGCTCTTGTGGGGGGAAAAAAGGACTCTTGGAATTACAGGAGAAAAGTCAACAATATTTGTATTCATCTCCTTATTATCAAATTTATAATCCATAAGTTTCAAGAAAAATTATGGCAAAATAATTATTTGACCTCGGAATGTGCTACTTTGTTACAATAGTTTTGTTTTGTCTGGTCTGTCTTACCTAGGGAGGCAACAGTACATATAAAGCATGGGCACTGGAATCAAAAAGACTGATTTCAAAACCAGGTCATGCCTAGTAACTAAGCTTCAGTTTCTCACCTCTCAAAAAATGTTATAAGGATTAGATACAAGAAATACGGTAGACCAGTGCCTAGAACATATTTAAGTGCTCAGTAAATGTTTCTACTATCATCAGTGGTTCTGAACCTCTTTTTCCACTCCTATGTGCCTGACAAATCAGACCCCCGCCTACTCTTCCTCCTATCAACAACAGTGGCTGACTGGTCGTGGTGGCTCACACCTATAATCCTAGCCCTCTAGGAGCCTGAGGCAGGAGGATCGCTTGAGGTCAGGAGTTTGAGACCAAGCTGAGCAAGAGCAAGACCCCATCTCTACTAAAAATAATTAGCCAGGCGTGTGGGCATGCACCTGTAGTCCCAGCTACTCAGGAGGCTGAGGCAGGAGGATCACTGGAGCATAGGAGTTTGAGGTTGCTGTGAGCTAGGCTGACGCCGTAGCACTCTAGCCCCGACAACAGAGTAAGACTCCATCCCAAAAAAAAAGAAAAAAACAGTGGCTGACAAGGGCAATGATTCTCAACCTAGTGAAATAATGCCCCTCCGCTCTTCTATCACACTGCACTCACCACCACTACATGTCTACCTGTTGCCATCTGTTTCCCACAAGACAGTTGAGCTTTAAGATCTTCTTAACCTGAGTACAAAACTGGAAAACTCCCAGTCTTCTCTAATTCAATTCAAAGTTTCATAATATCCCCTGGGAAAGGAGCATGAAAAACATTACGGTCTCTGCCCTGGAACAGTTCAGTCCAGAAGGTGAGATCAACACTAAAACCAGCAAATTATAACACACTATAATAACTGCAGGAGAAGTAATCTGTGGGTTGTCCCCAACTGCAAAATATCAACTACCCTTAGTTCCCTAATGTTTTTCATTATCTCAAGTGTCCAGCTCAACAGAATTACGATGATGAATGCCAATTCCAAGTCAGGTCACTGGTTTAGGCCCCCTGGGGAGGAAACAGGTTTTGACATTTAATATTATTAACTCAAATCTGCTAACTGACCTGGATTAAAAAACTGCTCAGTAAGTCAGGATGTGGTTCCTTATGATAGGGCTCAGAATAAGACAGAGGCCAGAGTAAGCTTTCAATAACACCTGTTGACTTGCATAGCACAACTAGATCTTAGAGTTCTGCCAAGGACTGACCTAGAGTTTGATCTGCCCACCTAGCAAAGGACAGGCCAAGCACCTTGATACTCCTTTCAGCTTTTGCCCATCAGCCTACCATTAGGAAACACAAGATTTTATAGATCTATATTACAGATTTTTAAAACCAAGGTTTATGATTTTTAAACAATGTTTAGCCAAATAAGGCAGAGATTACAGGCTTTCTGTTTATACCTTGTACACAGATTCGCTCCCACTTTGATCTCTCTCTACACATACAGCTGCCTACACAGTATACCACCAGGATATTCTGCCTTCACCTAAAATCCAACATGTGTACTACCAAATTTAATCACCTTGTCCTCAAACCAGAGCCCTCCTGCACTCCTTTCCCTCTGTTGTTTCATTTTCCCAGGATTTAACATTCCTAATTCAATCATCAAATTCTATGCATGTCTCAGGCCCATACCTTCTTTTCCATTGCTCACCTCAGTTCTGTTAGAGTAGTTGTCCAATTAGCCTCAGCCCTTACCCACTCCAATCTCTTACTGCCAACTCAATCGGTCCAAACCATCACTAGATAAAAGCCACGCCATATTTATATCCCCAAAAACCCTGCTGCCTGCTGACTTAAATCTTACCTTGGCATTCAAGGCCCTTATCTTTGTGACCTTGTTCTTTTTCCCCAACCTCATTTAAAGGACAAACAGTTAGGAATTCATGCATTCAATGAGTTTCTTCTGAAACTCTATTATATATGCTAAATTCTAGGGACTGGAATGTTGAAATGAATAAAGTTTGATCCCTACCTTCAAGACTTCAAGCAATTAGGAAACAAATACAGTGCCTTAAGTAAAAGGAACATGATAAAAAGTACCCTAAGTGTGTAGGAAAAGGCCCTCCTATACCTTATACTTCTTAGCATCCCTCACCTACACATGCTTATGAAGCAGCACTGATACTGAAGATTATACCAGTAAAAGAGAGACCTGTGACCAATGTGCTCAACAAATTTCTGCTGAACAAGAGGATAAATTCTACCTTTATTTCTACCATGGTAAAAAACTATGGGCCAGGCACAGCGGCTCTGTAATCCCAGCTATTCAGGAGGCTGAGGCAGGAGGACGGCATGAGCCCAAGAGTTCAAGGCTGCATTGAGCTATGATCATTCCACTGTACTCCAACCTGGGAAACAGAGCAATATATCATTTCCTCAAAAAAAAAAAAAAAAAAATCTATGGTACGCTGCCCTTTTTGGAGGGGTCAGGATAAGAATAACAGAATTCAGATTTGACAAGTGGGCTTGTGTCTGACTGTTTCTGAAGCAGAACAGAAGCACTAGAGGACTAGTGAAAGATGTCAGTGCTTTTTGCTAATCAGTACTCAGATTAGCAATATAAAATGAACCTTTCCAAATTCAACCTATACCCAATTTCAAAGAACAGCCTGATCAAAACAATCTAATCTTTTGGTTGTTTGCTATCAGGAAGTAATGAAACACAGATCAGGCCAAACTCTCTTCTCAGTAAAATATGCTATGATTCCAGCTATGGTTTCAGATTAATAAGATTAAACATGTTAAAATTTACCAAAACCAAACAAGTTCTTAGAACAAGAGGACAAAGGTGGTTAAAACCTAAAAGCCACATCACTCCTCTCTGACACAATGTATCAGTCCCATTTCAAATAAATTTCACTTGAACAGCTGATGTTATCAACTTCCCACTATTTTCAACTATAATATCTTAAAATCAAAAGTCACTCACACCCAACAGAAAAGATTCTAAAATATGTACTTGTCCTATAAACAGCCCAAAGAGTTCTTAAAAGCATATATGTAAATGGGAAAAAAAGTATTATTTTATTTTTTTAAAAAAAGTATTCCTAGAAATGCACTGCACTGGGCACAGTGGCTCATGTCTGTAATCCTAGCACTTTGGTTGGGAGGCCAAGGCCAGAGGATCACTTGAGGCCAGGAGTACAAGACCAGCCTGAGCAACATAGCAAGACCCTGTCTCTACAAAAACAAAAAAACAGAAAACTTAGCTGGGCGTGGTAGCACACGCCTGTAGTCCCAACTACTAGGGAGTCTGAGGCAGGAGAAGGGATTGAGTCCGGGAGTTTGAGGCTGCAGTGAGCTACCGTGACGCCACTGCACTCTAGCCTGGACAAAAGACTGCGATTCTCTCTCAAAACAAAAAACAAACAAAAACTCAAAAAGAAAAACAAATAAACAAAAAAATCACAGCCAAGGACAGGGATTAAATAAATAAATAAATAGAAATGTATTGCACACATTAAAACCATCTTAAGTCCTTTCTAAAATGAATTGGTCACTTACTATTATATTTAGCATGAGAATGATAAATGACCCAGTGACAATATTACAACAATCATCCTTTAAAACAAGTGACCGTTTAGACCAAACTAAATCAGCAATTTTAGCTTTTAAAGACATTCATTGAAACCAGATATCCTAAGTGGACAGTGATTACAAAAGATTTTCAAAACTGAAATAGTGAACTTTTTTTACCTGATGTTCTGCATGAATGTTATCCCCAGTAGGCCATCGATGTTTGCTATTATTATAGCCGCCTCCACCACTTCCTCCTCCCCCAAGCTGCTCACCATGCTGGCGCTGAAAGAAGTAGTCCACCATAGCGTCGTCCTGGGAACGGCCTGCAACTCCTATGGATCCTGGGACAGGGCTGGAGTGTGTCCCAGCTGCAAGAGCC
This sequence comes from Avahi laniger, assembly GCA_963575035.1. Lineage (NCBI taxonomy): Eukaryota > Metazoa > Chordata > Mammalia > Primates > Indriidae > Avahi > Avahi laniger. The sequence continues at coordinate 8,057 of CAUYSK010028009.1, forward strand.
TGATTTGCAGCTGGTTGTGGCTGCGCTTGCGACCCTGTTCCAGATGTCAAAACAACAGGCATGTTGGGATTAGCTGGTTCTTGAGGGTGATGTTTCAGGTGGGGGCTGAAAGAGTCCTGCCAAAGCACTGTTTTTCTCTTCAAGACACATGCAACGCTCATTCCACCAACACCTAAGGACAAACAGGTGACAAATATTTAATATTTGCATCTTTTAAAACAATTCAACATACACTAAAAATATGAACTCCATGGTCACATTACTGGTTAAAAGAGAAAAAAAAAATGAACCCATGTCTTTTGCAATACAATCATACACAGTTTCTGCCAAGCATCTAAATATTTTATAATATACAATTTCCTAAACTGAAACCTCCATTTTAAAGTTGCCTCGTCTGTGTGCACAGAAATAAATGCAGCAGGTGGCAGACACTGTGACAGGGTATTGAGATCAGGACTCAATATTACAACTTCAGGGAAGCTTATGTCGTTACATAAGGTAACAAAAGGTAACAACACAGAATTAGACTTCCATCAATGGCTTCTCTACCCAACTTATTTGCACCCTTAGCCAACTGTGGTGGATAGTTTTTAACTGAACAAGAAAGAGCTTTTTTAAAAAATATCACAATTTTACAGCTGAAGCAGACACATGCCAATAATCAAAAACGTAAACCCATGTATAATTAGCAATGGCTCAGACTAACTTTAAAAAGGACCTTTTAAAACATCCAACATTGATAATAACAATAACATTCCTTAAAGAAACAGGAAGACCCTCTGACCAAGAACAGCAACAACATATTCTTAGCCTAAACCTTCATATCAACTGTTATCAATGGAAAAAGAAATTCAAGATTTTTACCAATAACTTACAATTGTAATCACATTATTCCATTAGTGCTTCAGCTCCCATAAACAGGATGAGACCAAACGAAATTCAAACACCTTACTAGAAAGTACAGAAAGCTTCGCTATAAAAACCATAGGCCTCAACACAGTAATAGCATAGCAAATACATTGTAGACAGTACCTTACAACAAAACATTGAAAGGTAAGGATTATTATCCCTATTTTACAGATGAAAAGACTAAGAAAAGCACAGAAAAGTTATGTGATGTATTCAAGGCTACTCAGCTAGTGAGGAGCAGAGAAAGGATTCTAACAATTACATTTCATACCCAAGCCTAGTTCCTTCTACCAACCCCTTGTTACTCTCCAGTAACTCAACAATATGTGTCACTTGTATCCTCTACTCTTCTCTGAAGATCAAAGAAGAATCCCTGAAATGTTACCATGAAACATTACTATTTAAGTTATTTAAAACAAAAACCACCTTTATACATGAGATAAAACACTTGTCAGCTTGTGTGGGTGCTAAAAAAAAATGCTACAAAGTAAATAAATCAGTTACCAATTAGGACACACCTGTCCACAACCACTAGAGTCTAATCTCAAGGCTATCAACCCAACAGTTCGCTGCTACAAATGCCTTTTCTCTCCTCCCAAGCCCTACCCTGACATTTTAAAAACAGATTTACTGAGAAATCTACTATCTCTGTATTGAATAATTAAACCTCCTGATAAAGCAGCAATCGCTTCTCACAACTAAATTCATGCTTTGAAGCCAGAAGTAAAAAGACACAATGGAATTTGTAATTTGTTCAAAGCCTAATTTGACACCTAGTCAACAATTCCAATCCATCACCCACCTTACCAAAGTACTGGAGAAGTCTAGATTTATGACTTCAGTTTCTGCTTTCACGGATAAAATCTTGTCCGTGCTCAAGTACCAACACCAGAAAGTCATAGCTGTTTCACCTTTGGTCTCTGCAAAGTGCAAACTAACCTAATGTCTTCCTGCTCGGTTTTTAAAAGAACTCATTACCCTCTTATTACCAATACTGGACAGTCCCATTTTCTTCTAAAAGAAAATCTCAATCTAACAATCTTTGTTCTAGAACAGGTCAGGAATTCCAAAACCCAAATTCTACCACTGAACGACCTCTTTGAACCTGTTTCCTTATCGAGAAAATGAACAAAACCCTTCCTCTTTGCCTCGCAACATTTTTGTTGTTTTTTTTTAATCAAAATAAGATAGATATAAAAGTTTTTGATAAAATTAAAGTCATTGTGCTGAAGGCCCCAGGAATTTAGTTACCACCGGTTAAGGCAATGAAGCTCCAGTCCCTAAGAGAATTCCTAAAATGACAAATGCAATCTTTTCTGAAATAAAAAAACCTGTCAAAGTAGTTATCTAACAAGGAATTTCCATATGAAAAAAGTTTACCACGGAAACACACTGAACACAACTTCACTCTAAAAAGGGAAGGGGAGGGGAAGATTCCTATAAAAATGTTCAAACAAAACAATTGGCTTTTGTATAGCTATCTGTATGCCCTAAGACTTCCTGCTTTACCTAATGAGGCAAGGCAGTTTCTCAAACAAGAGAAAACCTGGCAGAAGAGACAGTCTGAAAGTGAGCAAATACCTAGCAATTAACATGTGTCTTGAGCAGTTTTGTAATACTTTGGCAACTACAGTACAAAAATTAAGAACTCAATCACCTAAATATCAGAAAATACTTAAATTGTTGATATCTTTCAGGGAACTCTCAAAGCTAAAAAGTTATGTGTAGCATTTGAAACGTGATTTTTTTAAAAAAATGACACATCATAAAAATAAGTATTTCAAGCAACTAGAATTAAGTGCTGATTCTAGCTACTCTTCCACAGCTTTCAAACTGTTTACATCAAAGCGGATTTTTTTAATATCACCAATAGAGTTTAACTCAAACAAAGGAACACGGTTTAATCTATCTCCATGGCTCACCTTTTACTAAAATGCTTAGCGGTTTAAAAGGTGTTTATTTTTACCACACTGAATAAACATTCGTGGTCATAAATTTATTTTAAAGGAGTTCATCTCAAACCAAACTAAACAAATTCCAACTTCAAAAAGCTGCGGCCTTGGACAAAATGAATTCAGTTGAGGCTAAGGCGAAGCACTAACTCAAAGTTCAGAATCCCGTGGGTATTTCCAAAGAGCCCAGATAAAGAATCAACAGCCCCTGAGCGTGTTTTATAAAGTTAAAATTAGCAATGAGTCAAAATGTTTATTTTGCTTACGAAAACTACATCGGAATCCACATATTGGCTTGTCTTGGTGAGTTTTTAAGCGTTTTCATAAAATAAACAAAATGTTACACCTACTGTTTCAGAAGTAACTGACTTTAAAATAGAACCCAAGAAAAGCCTTATAAAATCTCATTCTTAACAATCCCGGTAATAAAAGGAAGTGAGCAAAATGATATCGAGCGCTAAGAGCAGTGTTTTCTGAACTGAACAATGAAGGGTAACAATCTTTCAAGTTAGGGCAAGGATAAAATCTTCTCTGGCGACGGCGTGTGTGGGTTTTGGGTTTCGGTTTTTATTTGGGGGGGCTATCGTGGGAGGGAAAAGTTACGGGAGCGTATTCCTCACTTGACGTGGGAGTGGTACTGACAAGTCAAACAAATGACCTGTTTACCGAGCATGTTTGTGGGGACTAAAACTATCCAGTTTTGTGGATCTAGATGGTTTTCCGACTAGCGAAGGCTAAACCGCTCTTCGAGTGAAGAGAGACACCAACACAGGGAAGCTCGAAGAGGAAGAACCCACCAAAAACACAAGCTCTCGCGGAAACAAAAGGCCACAGCACCCAGGAGCCCAAAAAGCATTCTGAAACTTCCTGATGGCCACTTCTCCACATTTAAGGCTCGCAAAGTTCCCCCACGGAGGGTCTCGCCTGTGGACACAGGGCCACGGCTGCTTCTAAAGCGATTTATTGTTCCTCCTCCTTCGGCGCTACCACAGAAGCTCGAGAAGTCGAAGAAATCCGGGGTGGCACAGAATTACACTTCATGGCCACACATTACACTCGGGGCTTCGCAAACCCATCAAAAAAAAGCAAACCGAATAGCAACATCAATCTTTGGGGGGCTCCTAACAGGGCCGAGCAGAAATGTAGAGGCACGTCTACGCCCTGGGCCCGAGCCTAAACCCCCGGCATTTTCTTCACTTCGACCCCGCTCCCCACCCCCTCCCTCCTTTGATAACAATAGGGGCCTTGCTGCCGACTCCAAAACATGTACGAGGAACAGCAAGTGAGAAGCCACAGCCAGGGCCCCGGCGGCTTTTCCAAAGCCCTTCTCATCCCCCCAACCGCTCTCAAACACCAATACGAAGGGACGATCTGCTCGCTAGGGGTCCGGAGCAGCGTTTGGGGACGGCGGGGTGCGGATACTCACGGGCGGAGCGGTAGGATGAAGATGGATTTCAGCCCCCCGATCTTCTCTCTCCGGCGCTCTCGCTCCCCCTTACCTTTCACTCCGACAACATGGCGGCCCACTGGGGACTGGGCTGGCGCGGTGCATCATGGGATAGGCTCTGGCCCCGGCTCCGGCGGTGGCAGCGGCATGTGAGGAGAAAGCCGGCGGCTCTGGAACAGGTTGCCCGGTTGCCATGCCAACCCGGGGCCTGTGTGAACTCGGGAAACTCGCAGCAACACAACCGCTGCGCGCGGGAGTGCCCGCCCGCTAGGCAAGCGCGCGCCGCCGGAGCAGCAGGCGGGGTCCCGCCGGCCCGCACCTGAGCGTGCACGGTGCGCGCGGCGCCCGGCCCCTCACAGCCCGGCGCTGGGCACGCGGGGTCGCTCCGGGGACTGTCGGGAAGCTCGGACCCAGGGCCCCCGGTTCTCCGCGCCCTAGCCCGCTCGCCCCAGCGTAACAGCCTGCAGTGCCGGCGGGCCGCGACCGCGCGGCCCCGGCCTCCAGTGCTGGGTTCAAAGCCCTTCCTTGTAGCTTTCTCGCTCTGTGGCCTTATCTAATCTACCTGCCTCCGTTTCCCCATTTGCGAAATGAGGAGGCAAATGATAACGCCTACTTAGCACAAATGGCCGTGAGGATTAAGTGGAATAATGTATGCCAAGTGCTTAGTACAGTGCCTGGGACTCTAAGCAGTATAACACAATTGGCGAGGTCCAGCGCAGAATGAAAAATGCGGGGCCCTTGTTCAAAAATTATTACCAATTTCAAGATGGCGGCAGCAGAACATTAAACAAAGGACACGAAGCCCACTCTGCCTGTAAGCGCTGGATCTTCCTGACGGCTGTTGTCGTTCTGTCCGGTTTCGGAAATGAATGGAAATGTGGCCATTTGATGAAAGTGACTTTTTGAATCACTAGTATTTGACAAGGTATGGTTATACTATCTCAAACTAAACTCAAGATAGCTTGAAAACTTAGACAAACCACAATACTATAAAAGACCAGAAGATGTTAGGGGACAAAACTCCATAATTGGAGGAGGGAAAATGTTTATAATCATGAATCAAAATCAATAGATCATAAAGACAAAGATTGTAACAAATGTAACCATCCGTACAGGAAGAGATGCCATCAACAAAGTAGAGCAAATGAAAAAATGGCTAAAAATATTTGCAATATACATGGTAGGCAAATTGTTAATCATCGTGATAAATACAGAACTTCTCTTATTGATAAAGAAAAATCCAAAATAGACAAAGAAATTAAAAAATCACATATGGGGCCGGGCGCGGTGGCTCACGCCTGTAATCCTAGCACTGTGGGAGGCCGAGGTGGGCGGAGCGTTCTGAGCTCAGGAGTTCGAGACCAGCCTGAGCAAGAGCGAGACCCCGTCTCTACCAAAAATAGAAAGAAATTAATTGGACAGCTAAAAATATATATAGAAAAAATTAGCCGGGCATGGTGGCTCATGCTTGTAGTCCCA
>CAUYSK010028011.1:0-22814 GCA_963575035.1 Avahi laniger
GAACTTGTGCTCCCTAGCATGGCAGCAGGCTCCGGAGCCAGAACTCCCTGCACCACGTCCTGTACCATCACTGAGGCCGCACATGAGTCCTTGCAAAAGTGACTTCCCTTCCTGGCACCTCAGTTTCCTCATCTGTGCAATGGGATCATAGCAGAACGTATCTCATAGGGTTATTATGAGGAGTAAATGAGTCGATCGTGTCAAATGCCTACAGCAGTGCCTGCCACGGAGTAAGCAAATGGTAGCCCTGTTAGTTTCAAGGGGCTTGATCTCTTTGAGCCTTCGTTTTCCCATCAAAACAGGGATAATAATGATGCTAATTACCTCAAGGGAATGTTGTAAGGATTAAATGAGTGAATCCAGTGGCTTTCATGAGGAATGCAGAGCACATCGTGCTTGGAGTAGTAACTGTTATCCTAGTAACAGAGTTACTCCTAGTAATAATATACATGGAGTTATAACTGTTATTACTGGTAACATAGTTATTATTATGAGTAACACAGTCTGATGTTTTCTGTAATATTTCTTTTCATGTGTTCAATGCCGATGACAACCTATTAAATGATTTCACCGCCCACGCATGGGTCTCACTTGAAGAATAACAAGCCCTGAATTAACACATGTGCTCAGCACGGTGTTGGGCTTGTGGTAAGAGCCCAGTCCAGGTGGCTGTCACATGAGTTCTTGTTTCTACATCTGGTGGCTCTTTCTTCTCCTTCAAGGCTTAGCTCAGGCACCTCCTCCTCCAGGAAGCCTTCGGGGAGCTCCCTGGTTCTGGTAAAGTTCTTTTTACGTATCACATTACACTGAAATAAAAAATCAGCTCTGAGTGGAGGCTTCCAGGACACACTACAACGTCACACTGCCTGAGTTCCAATCTCAGATGTGCCCCTCTCTGAGCACGAGGCCTGGCCTCATCACCCCTGAACCTCGGAGCCTTTCACCTGAAAAATGCGGATGAGAACTGTGGGCCACTTGGGTCACCTCGTCACTGGGCTCCCAGTGTCCACTCCTGCACCCTTAAAGGCAGTTTCTCACGTGGTAGCCAGACACATCCTGTCCACACCGAAGCCAGCTCATATCCTTCCTCTGCTCAGTGGCTCCCGCCTCGCTCAAAGTCAAAGTCAGAGTCCTCACCCTGGCCCAGGAGGTCCTGCACGATCCGCCCTCATTGCCTCCCTGATCTCTTCTCCCACCTCCCTCCACCTTTCCCTCCTCTCTGTGCGCACCTTGGCTCACACCCACCTCAGGGCCTTTGCACTTACTGTTCCCTCTGCCTGGAAAACTCTTTCCCCAGGAATCCACGTGGCTCCTTCCTCACCTCCTTCAGGACTCTGCTCATTCGTCCCCTCCTGAAAGAGGCCGTCCTTGACCCATCTTACCTGCAGTGGGCTTACCCCACCTCCAGTCCAGCCCGCGGCCCTCTGCAATTTTCCTCCAGCTCTTACCACTACTACATATCCGTTCTTCTGTCTGCCGACTGTCTCCCCACTCGACGGTCAGTTCCACGTGGGCAGGGTCTGCCTCTGTTTCATCACTGCTGAGACCCAGTGTCCTAGATTTGGTCCACCCAGAAGCAGATCCAGAGGCGAGAATTCAAAGGCAGGTTATCTGGGAGGTGCAGAGAACTGGGGGCGGGGGGCGGGCAGGGAGGCAGAGAAGGCCTGGTGGAGCCCTGCTGCCTCCGGGTGCTCATTCCGCAGCACTTCTGACCTGCCGCCTTGCTGGCAACCGGTAAAAGCCATCAGGCGATGGGACACAGGGGCCGGCAGTTGGAAGTGCTCAGCGGGAGGGGTTGGAGTGGGCCACCGACAGTTCTGCCGCGCCCACCGTCTAGAGCAGCGCTGGGCACAGGCCAGGCTCTCCCCACACAGACCTTGGCGAATGAATGAACAAGCGCATGGACGAATCAATGGCTCTGTGGTGCACAGAAGAAGTGCCCAGCCCCTCTGAGTGGCCCCCACCCACGTGGCCTTGCTCGCTGTTTGTGCAGACAGCTTCAAGCCAGCGCCGCTGCTGACATGCCCACAAGCTATTCAGGGCGTCATCGAGAGTGACCTCAACTACTCAGTGATTTTGGAGTGGGTGACAATAATGAACCCTGAGCCGGTGCTGAGCTGGACCCTCGATGGGGAGATCTGTGGGACCGGGGAGAAGCTGTCCATCCGGCGGTTGTCCTGGGAGCAGCTGGGCGCCTACGTGTGCACGGCCACGAGCAGCAGCGGTCCTCCCAGCCCGTGACTGTCATGCTGCCACGTGAGTGCCCCACCCTCCCAAGGCCCCTGCACCCTCACCGGCCTGTGGCAGCCTTCCTGATTCTTCTACGAGCAGTCCCCTCTCAGACCCTTTATAGCCAAAATGTCATTCCATTCTTCCATCCCCCTCGTGGGTTGTGGATTAGTAGCCTATTTGCCGATGACCAGCTGCAGCTGAAAGAGGTTCACCATACAAAGCCCAGCTGAGGATCTGGACCAGGCGACCCGGGTCCCAGCTCCAAGCATTTGCTGGCTGCGTGAACATGGGAAGCCCCTTTTCACCTGAGTCTCCGCGCGTGCCTGCCAAAAACGCAGATCATACCACAAGGAGTGGCTCAGAGCACGGATTTTGGAATTTCAATTCTGGCTCCCCCCACTTCCTGGCTCTGTGACTTTGGGCCAGTGCCTTGACTTCTCTGTGCCTCAATTTCCTCATCTACAACACTGAGAAAATAATAGTGCCCACCTCAAAGCACAGTTAAGAGCATTCAATGAGAGAAGCAGGTGAATAACTTAAAATAATAATGCCTCGCACTGTCGAACACTGGTGTGTGCTCAATGAGCATGAGTTAGTACTGTTACAATTAGGGTTATCATTATTGTCATTAATGTTGTGACTATTAGCATATGCGGTAGCATGTGTGGGGCCGCGGGCAGCCCTAACAAGAAAAGCAGGTTGTTGGGGTCAGAGAAGTGGTTTGAGAGCTGGTTGAAACTGGGTTTAGCTCCCGTTCCTGTGCCTTCCTGGCTGGGTGACTTAGGGCAAGCGATTTCCCCCTCTCTGAGCCTCAGTTACCTCCTGTGTGTGATGGGGCGAGCCTACGTACCTTTGCAGGGTTGTTAGAAGGAACAGGAACGATGGGGCACTGAGGCCGGCAGAACACCTGTCAGAGAGCAGGTGCGCCGAGGAGCAGCCGTTATCGTGAATATTGTTTTTAGTGTTTTATTCGTGGAGGACAAATGGCTTGGGGTGAACTAGAAGAATACAGAGGAGCTGGCCAGGGGAAGAGAGGGAGGGCATTTGGAACGGCAAGGAGCACCTAAGCCAGGTCCGGAGCCGGATGGGCATGGACAGGGTGGGGTGATGGAAAGCTTGGCCAGGCCAGGTCCCGGAGAACCCAGAGAACCACCTCATCTCCCCAGCCAGGGTCCAGGGGGAGCTCCAGGATTTGGCGTTGGGTTGGTTCACTGGGAGAAAAAAAAAATTTACATCTTACAGCACCTGGTGACCCTGAGGTAGTCATTGAGAATGATGATACTTCCAAGACCCCTTTTACGCATTCATCTGCTGTTCAGGAAATGGATATTGGGCACCTGCTGTGCGTCTAGCCCATGCTGGGCGGTGCTGGCCAGGGGACAGGGTCTGAAGGCCAAGCTGAGGGACCAGCTTCTGCCCCAGGGTGCTGGGGAGCTATAGCAGGGTTCTGAGCAGGAGAGAAACAGGGTCAAGCGTGAGCTTTGGAAAGCCCCTTCTGGCTTCCGTGCAGTGGGAGACGTGTGTGGGCCAGACTGGGTCAGGAGGGCAGGGGAAGGCTGGGGCTGAGGGCCGGAGGGTGGGAAGGAGGCGATGGATTGGAGAGATACACTCAGGAGGCCGGATGGCCAGAGTGGGGGGTGCGGAGGGAGGGAGGGAGGGTGACGCCTCCGATCTTGCCCCTCTTTGGTCCCCAGAAGCCATCGTGGATCCCACGGATGCTGAGCCCATCGAGCCAGACCCCACGCTCTCCCTGTCAGGAGGGCCTGCCATCGGCCTCCTCGTGGCTGGAATTCGGGGAGCCGTAGTCTTGATGGGGGCCACGGGCTCATTCCTCATCGGGCACTAGACGTACCTCCCGTCTGCCCCCGTCACCCGTCCACGGGCAGCCCCCACTCAGCGCCCACGAGGCACAGAGCTCGCTCTGCATGGGGACAGAGACCCATCCAACAGCCCCATCAGAGAGGGCCTCTCCTCCGTGTCACCTCTAATCCGCCAGCGGGGTGACCCGAGCTTGTTCACACGACAGAGGCAGGATCTCCAAGTGAGGGCAGAAGCCACGAGGCCCCTTAAGGCCCAAGCTCAGAACGGTGCCTGGCCGTCACGGGCACTCAATAAACACTTGTTAAATGAATGAGTGAATGAGTGAGTGCTGAATCCTTTTTGAGCCCCCAGAAGTTCCACACCACGCTGTAAAATCCTAACCCACCTCTTTTCCATCCCTGTCGGATGAGCCATGACCTTGAAGGTAAGGGAGAGTGAATGAACAAGGAGCCAAATGCACAAGGGACTTCCAGCCATGGCCTCTGGCCATAATTTCTCTCCTCCAATCTTATTTATCACATCCGTTTTTGCCGGGGTAGACAAATCTATTTTTTCTCAATTACCATTTTTAATAGATTGGTAGTGGCTGCGTAAGCATGCTATGTTGGGAATTCTGGGAACCTATCTCTGCTCCCCAGCAAGGAGTGTCTGCAGCCGTTGGTTTTTTTGTTTTGTTTTGTTTTGAGACAGAGTCTTGCTTCGTTGCCCGGGCTAGAGTGCCGTGGCGTCAGCCTAGCTCATAGCAACCTCAAACTCCTGGGCTCAAGTGATCCTCCTGCCTCAGCCTTCCGAATAGCTGGGACTACAGGCGTGAGCCACCATGCCCGGCTATTTTCTATGTATATTTTTAGTTGCCCGGCTAATTTCTTTCTATTTTTAGTAGAGACGGGGTCTCGTTCTTGCTGAAGCTGGTCTCGAACTCCTCAGCTCAAACGATCCTCCTGCCTTGGCCTCCCAGAGTGCTGGGAATGCAGGCGTGAGCCACCATGCCCGGCCTGCATCCATTGATGTCACCTTCTATGTGACAAGCTCTGTGCCAGATGCTGGAGACACAGCTGTGAGCAAGACAGACATCACTCTGCCCTTACAGGGGCGTCTGCAGACTAGATTTCCAAAATCCATCCAGTTCCTTGTCCAAGTTCTCAGCCCTCCCCCTCCCCAACCTCTTTCCTCTTTTGAACCACCGGACCTCTCTTCCTCAAGTGCGCATGCGCCGCCCTGTCTCCCTCTCTCTCGTACACAGAGACACACACACCCCTTCCTGAGTAGGTTTTCTCTAAATTCCAGCCTTAACAACATAATTGTGGGACATAATCGTATCTGCTAGCCTGGGAAAGAGGACTGATAGACGTAGAACAACCAGGGATCAAATAATTGATAAAGCCATTCATTCAACACACCTTCCTCTAGCGCCCGGTCTGTGGCGGGCCCCGTGCTGGGCAATGCTGGGACACGGTGGTGACCACAACAGCCCTGGCCTTGCCCTCCTGGTACTCACAGTCCAGCAGGGGAGACAGAACTGTCCCCAGATAGTAATCACCCCAGATGGTCAGAGCGGAGATGTGGAAGCCCAGAAGGGAGTCCCAATCCAGCCTGGGGTTCCAGGAGGGCTTCCAGGGGGAGGAGTCAGCAGTACCAGAGGACACATTGGGACCATTAATAACAAGAGCAGCCAGGTCTGGGGGTGGGAGTGAAATTTGCCAGGCGTTGCACCAACAGGCTTTAAGGCATCATCACTCCTGTATGTTCCCCCAAACCCTGAGAAGTAGGTGCTATTATTAGCTGCATGTTGCAGGTCAGGAAATAGAACTGTCACTTCCTAGTGTGAGTTATACAGCCCTGGGCCCCGCAGTCATGAAACTTACAGCTTGGCAGGGGACACGGACCCATCCCTAGAGAGTAACAACTCAGAGTGGGAAAGGCTAGGACAGGGAAGCCTAGGGGGCATTGCCCACCCTGGGAGTCCAGGAGGGCTTCCTGGAGGAAGGGATTGCCCAGCTGAGACCTGGAACATGAGCAGCCATTAGCCAGGTGACAAACAGGAAAAATGTTCTGGGTAGAGGGAACAGCAAGGACAAAAGGCCGAAGGTGAGAAAACATGGTTCGTTAGGAAGGACTGCAAGGGTTTCCACCGGCCGACGGGTAAAGGGACAGGAAAAGAGATGTCACGGCTGTCATCAGCAGCCAGAGCACTCAGGATTTAGTGAGCCAGGCTTAAGAACAGGAACTTCGTCCTGCCCCGTGGGCAGCGGGACAGCGTGGACCTGCTGGAGCGCGTGGCTCTGATTAGTCACCAGCCAGGACCTGCGGAAGGGTGTGGCTGCCCTTAGTCAGTCCGTGGAGCTCAGGTTTCGTTTCCTTTCCCAGACCTCGAAAGGGCTGGGGATTTGCAGGGGAAGAAGGAGGGGAACTACCCCTGCGCCCCAAATGCAGGTGGATGTGGGCATGGGAGCGGGGCTGGTGGGAGAAGCAAGAGGGGAAGTGCCTGCTCCGGTAGCCAGATCCGGGGATCAGGGGAGAACGTAGTACCTGGCTACCTTTTTGTCACCTCTCCCCTCTTCCATCCCGGCATGGGAGCTCCAGGAGGGCAGGGACTTTGTCTCTTGCTCCTGCTGTGTCTTCAGCACCTAGGACAGGACCTAGCACATAGTAGGTGCTTGATAAATACGTATGGACTGAATGAATACAAGAGACAAAAAGCCCAAGGTGGGGAAGTCCAGGGGGCTGTAGGAGCCAGAGGAGGGTATTTCAATGACGTCTCAGGGGTCAGAGGTGGGGAGGGGTGACGACGGATTGCCAGGGGACCCACAGAGCTCCTTGGCCCAACCCTCCCATCCCAACTGGCAGCAGTTTCCCTCCACCACAGCCACCTCCCACCCTCACGCAGACCTTAAACGAGACATTTTATTTAATTCAGCCTTTTTTTTTGTTCGAGACAGGGTCTCACTCTGTTGCCCGGGTTGGAGTTCAGTGGCGTCATCTTAGCTCACTGCAACCTCCAACTCCTGGGCTCAAGCGATCCTCCTGCCTCAGCCTCCCAAGTAGCCGGGACTACAGGTGCACACCACCACACCCAGCTAAATTTTCTGTATTTTCTGTATTTTGAGACAGGGTCTCCCTAATTTGCTCACGCTGGTCTTGAAATCCTGGCCTCTGGCAAGTCTCCCACCTTGGTCCCCCAAAGTGCTGGGATTACAGGCAAGACCACCCACGCCCAGCCTAATTCGGCCATCTTGACAGCATGGACCTTTTGGCCTTCCCAAGTATTTGTTGACCCTTTTTTGGGGGGGAGCAGAAATACCAGCCACCAAAGCCGCTCCCCGTCCTGCTGACCCTCACCACATCCTAGTCCCGTCTCTGAGACCCTCCTGCGTCTTGACCCCATCTCTGACTTCATCCCACCCTCGACCCTCGACCCTGCCTTGATTCTTCTGAGACCCTGTATCATTTTCATTACGTGGGATTGTTCAAGACCAAGGTTTTCATGGTTTGTTTTCAGGCCAATCCCCCATTCCTGTCACCAAGGGGTCAAGATGCCCAGTCGGGGAAGAGGCAGAGGATGGGGGGAGGGGCCCCCAACTGTGAAACCCAAACCCAGCTTAGAGCGGCAGCCTGTGACCATCCAGAGCTCCGGGAAGAGGTGCTGGGGCCAGTGGGCCTGGGGAGCCCTGAGAGGTGGGGGAACCCCAGATGGTGACAGCATCTTCCAGAAGAGGAACATAATAGCAGCCACAGGTTCCCAATCTGTAATAGCAGAGTGAGGTACCGGAAAATTCAGAGATTTCCAGGAGAATGGCCTCTGTTTCAATTCAGAAATTCACCTACATCCGCGCAGGGTGAGCGATACTAAGCATCGGAGGGGCCGTGAGCATGTGTCGTCGGATCCAAGTCAGACAGAGCAGCCGGCGACAGAACCCTCCAAACCAGCCAAAACCCAAAGAAGGAATTTTTTACCATTTTTTTTTTTTGAGACAGAGTCTCGCTGTGTTGCCCAGGCTAGAGTGAGTGCCGTGGCGTCAGCCTAGCTCACAGCAACCTCACACTCCTGGGCTCAAGCGATCCTCCTGCCTCAGCCTCCCAAGTAGCTGGGACTATAGGCATGCGCCACCACGCCTGGCTAATTTTTTGTATATATTTTTAGTTGTCCAATTAATTTCTATTTTTAGTAGAGACGGGGGTCTCGCTCTTGCTCAGGCTGGTCTCAAACTCCTCACCTTGAGGGATCCACCCGACTAGGCCTCCCAGAGAGCTAGGATTACAGGCATGAGCCACCGCGCCCGGCCCAAAGAAGGAATTTTATAGACAGATATAGGAATGTCACGGACCAGTGCCAGGGCTCTAGCTGGCGCGCATGAGGATCCTGGCCAGGAGGGACAGGAGGAGGCCAGGAGTCCCTCAGGCTCCATCTGGCTCCCTGGGTCCGTCTGTCACCTCTCATTTCTCTCTGGTCTCACTCTGCCTATCCTGTGTCTCTGTCTCTTTCACCTCTCTCTGTCTCTCATCTCTGTAGCTCTCACTCTCTGTTGTTGCTTCCTGTTCTCCCTCCCTGTCTCCCAGTCTCATCTCCCTGTCTCTGTCTCTCTTTCTTATCCCTCCCTATTTATTTGTTCTGTGACCCTGATCGCCCCAGGCATGATGGTGTCATGTATCTTAATCTGTTTAAGGTCTGTTTCCCTCAACTGATGGGGCTTAAGGGAGGCAGGGATTTTGTCTGTAATATATTCGACTGTATCCCAAGTGCCTGGAATTCTGCCCGGCTCAATAAATATGTTTAATGAAGAATGAATAAATCATTATCCTCATGAACTTTATTATTTGACGGCAACTGTGAAGTAACAATGATCATTGTCATTGCTGTGGCAGTTGTTGGCATAGCTGCTGTTTATTTTTTTTTATTTTTATTTTTTTTTGAGACAGAGTCTCGCTTTGTTGCCCGGGCTAGAGTGAGTGCCGTGGCGTCAGCCTAGCTCACAGCAACCTCAGACTCCTGGGCTCAAGCAATCCTCCTGTCTTAGCCTCCCGAGTAGCTGGGACTACAGGCATGTGTCACCATGCCCGGCTAATTTTTATATATATATTTTTAGTTGTCCAGCTAATTTCTTTCTATTTTTTAGTAGAGACGGGGTCTCGCTCTTGCTCCGGCTGGTCTCGAACTCCTGACCTTAAGCCATCCACCTGCCTCGGCCTCCAGAGTGCTAGGATTACAGGCGTGAGCCACCGCACCCGGCTTAGCTGCTGTTTATTGAGTACAGACTACATGCAAGAACTGGCCTAAACACTTTCTTCTTCAAGCCTCATAGTACTTATACTATCAGCATGCCCATTTTTCGGATGAGGAAACTGAGGCCTCATGGGGAGCAGTAACTCGCCGCCTATGAGCCCAGGCCTTGTCTGCCTCCCAAGCCCACGGGCTTGGGCTGAGTGGACGGCCAGCCTGGGGGTTCAGAGCTCAGGATCCGTCTTGAGTGTGAGTTGGAATCTCAGCTCCGCCGCTCAGCAGCCGCGAGCCTTTAGTCGGTGGCCGGCTCTGCCTGCATGCCTCAGTTTCCTCGCCTGCGAGACGCGGGCCCGGCGGCAGAAGCGGCCCGGTACCGGGTGCCGAGCGCCCACGGAGCAGGCGCGGACGGAGGGGGCAGGCACTGCGGGCGCCGCGGATGCGCCGGCCACCGGCGGGGCAGGCAAAGGCCCCTCCCCCGCGTCGCCAGCCCGGACGTCGGGAGGCGGGCTTCCCCGCCCAGACCCCAGGCACCGGCGGCGCGGCCACCGGGGGCTCCCTGCGCCGGCGCTCGCGGATCCGGACTCGCGCGGCCGCGGCCCTCCCGGAACCCGCCGCCCGGAGCAGGCCCGGCATGGCGGGAGCCCGGCCCTCCGCGTGGCTGCCGCTGGTGCTGCCGCTGCTGTCGCTGCCCTGGCCACTCTCGGGAGCCGGTGAGTGACCCCCCGACCCCGCGGCGCAGTTCGGCGGCCCTGCCCCGCCCCCCCTCCGCCCCAGTCGCCCGGTGCCCAGCCGGGCTCGCGGCTCTCGGGGTCCCCCGGGTACCGACGGCTGGGGGCGCTGCCCGGCGCCCCCGACCCCACCCCCACTGCGCCCCAGGGTTGGGAGGGACGCCGGGCCGGGGTGCGGGTGGGGGCGGCGGGACCCCCCTCTCCGCCGCTGCCGCGGACGCTGTCGGAGTCGGGCTCGGAGATTTCCCCGAAGGCCGGCGGGTCTCCGGCAAAGCCAGCCAAGGGTGACTCACGCAGGGTTACCCTACCTCCCGCTCCCGCTCCCACGCCACACCCCTGCAGCCCACTTCCTCCGCCACCCAGGATGGCTGATAGGGGCAGGGGGACCGTGGCACGAGACCCCGTTCCCCCTCTGACTCTAAATGTCCAGCTCCAGGGCCTGGCCATTCATTCATTCATTCCTAAATTCATACATCCGTCCCACGCACGTTTGTTGAGCACCTGCTGTGTGTCAGGCCGCGTTCCAAGTGCTGAGCATTCAGCTTTGAAGTCAGATAGCCCTGGGTTCAAAACCCAGCTTTTGGCATTTAAAACCTGTGTGACCTCGGGAAAGTTACCTGAGCTCTCTGTTTCTATAAAATGGGGGTGGGGAAGATCTGCCTTGTAAGTCGATGTCTTCGGAGGGTGCTGAGCAATGCTGGACACGAGGTAACAGTGGGGTGGGGAGCATGCTGGTCTGGCCTGGGCTCTGGGTTCAAATTACACTTACTCAGGACCACACAGCCAATCAGTGGTAGAGTCGGCATTCGAACCCAGACCCCAGACCAGCGTGTTCATCACCCCACTATTACCTGGTGTCCAGACTGTGCCCTCCCTCCCCCCAGCACTGTCCCAGTACCTTGGTCTGCTACCCCCGGCTTCCTCTTCCTCATAAGTTATTGTAATTATACTCACCATTATATAGTGCTTACCATCATTTATTATTTCATCATTTAATGCTCCCAACAACCCCTCTTATCACCCCCATTTTAGGACCTACCGGGGCCCTCGGCAGAAAGGTTTTCACATAGGCTCTGGTGGATTAGAGGTCACGCTCTGAGTACAGACGGCCCAGGTTCAAATCCCAGCTCCGCTGCTAACCCCCTGTGTGATTTTTAGGAAACCGCACTCCGTTTCCTCCTCCCCATCTGTAAAGGGATGCTAATGAGAATGCCTGAGGGTTACATGCTGAGAGAGGTACCAAGCGCTTAAAATAGCCCCATCTGTGTTCACTGTTCTAAGTCCCATTTTACAAACTAGGAAAAAGAATCGCGGAGAAGTTAAGTGACCTGCCGGAAGCCTCACAACAGAAATCAAAACTCCTGGGCTATAATTGTGTCCCTTCCTGTGCCAGGATCCACACCCAGCCCCCGCCCCCCCCAACCCAAACATTCTCCCCACCCGCGTCCTTCCAGAGTAAAACCGTATTTCATGGACTCTAAGACCCACCGTTTTCTCATTTTCCACATTGGGGATGCTCTAACCAGGGACAAGGCGTTGTGCTGTAAATGACAAGTCACGGTATCTTAAAATAGTGCTGGGGTGATGAAAAAGTTCTGGAACTAGATAGTGGTCATGGTTGCGCAACGTTGTGAAGGTACTTAAAGGCCACTGAATTGTACGCTTTAAAATGGCTTAAATGGTAAATTTGATATTTTAATTTACAGTTTTAAAAGTAGACGATGGTGAAATAGAAAAAATACGGTAAGAGTAGCAGGAAATACGGTAATGACAGGTGCAGTGAAGGCGCCCCTGGGGCCGGACCGGGTTGCAGACTCATCCCGGATGCCCTAACCTTCCTCCCCTGCCCGACCCCTGGGGGCTCGGGGCCTCCGCTTGCAGGTGCACGCCCAGGTCCCTGGCCACCCCGTCTAGCCTGGGGGCGCCGGGGTCTGACCTGCCTCTGGTTTCCGCCGCAGGAACCCAGACGGTCGACGTGCATGCGCCGGCCCAAGTGCGTGGCCCCTTGGGCGGCAACGTGACGCTGCAGTGCCACCTCCAGCTACTGGATTCCAGCGTGCAAGTGACGCAGGTGACGTGGATGCGGCGGCAGCCGGCAGGGCAGCCCAGCAGCGTGGCCGTCTACCACCCGTCTCGGAGCCCCTGGTACTTGGACCCGGAGCGGGTGGAGTTCGTGGCCGCCAGGTCCCGCGGCGAGCTGCGCAACGCGTCGCTGGCGGTGTCGCAGTTGCGCTTAGAGGATGAAGCCAACTACACCTGTCAGTTCGCCACCTTCCCGCACGGCAGCAGGAGCGCCAGTACCCGGCTCGACGTGATCGGTGAGGGGGTGCGGGGGGAGCTGGGAGGTGACAAAGAGGAGGAGAGTCTGGGAGGGAGGGACAGTCCTTCCACTTCCGGGACAAAAGGAGAGCCGGGCGGTGGTGGGGATTCAGAACGGCAGGAGGCTGTGGGGTCCCTGCTGGGCAGGCGAGAGTAGAGATCTTCCAGAACAAAGATCTTCTGGAAGACTGAGAGCAGAATGTCCCAGGGGCGTGGGGGAGGGGGACACTGGGAGGGACCTGGGAAGCAGGGAGACCTGGGTGGCTTCTTCTGGGTCCCTCCTTTTCTCTTCCGTAAAAGGGCAGGTGACAATAGTGCCACCCTCAGAAAGCTGCCCGGTCCTGAAGGTCCTGGTGGGTTTATCCAGATGAAGCGCTCAGAACAGAGGTGTCGCGTGGGCTGGCCCACACGAGCCCCCAGCTGTCAGTTATTGTCACTCCCTCTGGTGAAGACGGAGGAAGCTGAAACAGAGACAGCTGGGAGAGCAGCGATCCTGGCGCCCAGCGGAGGACTCCCTGGCTCCCTGGAATGAGGGGCTCATTTACACAAGCACCATAGTGTCCTCCTCTTGGAACCTGAGCAAGCAGTGTCTGTGCCCCGGTGTCCTCAGGATGGGAATCGCCATGAGGATTAACAGGAGCTGACCTTTTTCTTTCTTGTTTTTGGCTTATGTGCCAGGAACTGTTCCAGGCCTGTGCATGAGGAACTCATGATGTCAAGGGCTCGGAATAGTTCCTGGCACTCAACGCCAAACCAAAGGCAGCTCTTGTCACTCCAGCAAGCCTGGGTTTCCAGGCATTACGGTTTAAGAGGAGGGTAAAACAGAAACTGTGAGTCAGATTCCGGAGAAATCTTAAGTGAATATTAACACAGGTAATGAAGGTGGGGAGGGGGGGAACTTAGCAAAGCTCGAGGTTTGGGAATCACCAGAATGATGGTTTCTTGGTCAAGGTGGTTTTGGAGTCAGACAGACCTTTTGCTTACAGCTGCGTGACCTTGGGCCGGTCACTTCCTCGCTCAGCCCTCCTCTCCTCCACAGAGCCCTCCCCGACCCCCAGCCCCAGGCTCAGGCACCCCCATCCCAGCCCTGCCCGCTCTGGGTCATCGCTGTCTAGGGAAGAGTCTGCCTTCTCCTTGGACTGTGTACCCCATGAGGGCAGGGCCGGGGCTGTCTCAGTCATTGCTGGGTCCCCAGCACTGCCCATCAAATAACATTTATTGAGCACTTATTATGTGCCAAGTGCCTGCATATTCTCATTGCCTGTGACCCCATCATTATCCCCAGTTAAGAGACAAGGAAACTGAGGCATAGACTTGCCCAAGGTCACCCAGCTGCTCAGGGACAGAGCTGGGGTTTGAACCATGCCATCCTATACCCTTAATAAACACCCCTCTTCTGCTGCTGCGGGGTTTGTTGGATGACTGCCGGTGCAGGGTGACCTGTCCCTTTTGTTCCTCTCCCAGCCCAGCCCCAGAACACAGCTGAGGCCCAGAAGGTCCCACCCGGCCTGTCCACCTCGGAGCCTGTGGCCGTGGCCCGCTGCGTGTCCACAGGGGGTCGCCCACGTGCCCGAATCACCTGGTCCCCAGACCTAAATGGAAAAGTCAATAAGAGCGAGGTGCCGGGGCCCCTGCCGGGCACCTTCACCGTCACCAGCCTCTTGACCGTGGTGCCCTCAAGCCAAGTGGACGGCAAGAGTGTCACCTGCATAGTGGAGCACGAGAGCCTTAAGGAGCCTGTGTTGCTGCCGGTGAACCTCACCGTGTGCTGTGAGTGTGCCCAAGTGCGGGCGAGGGCGAGAGCCACTGCCAGGCCACCTCTGTCGCCCCTTCGTCTACACTGGCTCCCCAGGCCACTGCTGACATGTCTCTGTCATCTATACTCGCTGCCCTGACTACTGTCTACACCCCCCCCATTGTCTACACCAGCTCCCCTGGGCCACTGACAGCACTGTCCCTGTTGTCTATACCAGCTACTTGGGCCACAGTCAGCGCTGCTACCCAGGTCATCTACCCTGGTTCCCCCAGCCACTGTCTACACTGATTCCCCACACAGTCTACACTGGCTTCCTTGCGCACAGTCTACACTGCCTCGGCTCTCCATCAGTGTCACCTCCGCTAGCACCTGTCCAACAGGGGCCAGGCTTCAAGCTGCATGTGGGAATTTAAATTTAAAGTAGCCACCCCCATTAAACAAATCAAAAGAGATGAAATTATTATAACGTTAATAATCGATTATAGTTCACCTAATAGATCCAAGATATTATCATGTCAACATATAACCCATTTTTTAAAATCATTCATGAGATCTTCCACGTTCCTTTTGCCATTAGCAAGCCTCGGAGATCTGGTGTGCGTTTCGGACACATGTCAAGTGTTCAGTGGTCACACGTGGCCGGCAGTTGCCATACTGAACAGCACGGTCTAGACTAAGTGTAGATCCACACTGTCTACACTGGCTCATCCAGATGCTGTCTACACTACACACATGCTCACACACACACAGAGCCTGTGTTAATTTCTCCAGCTCCCTGGGACACGCTCTACGCTGAAATCGATCACCCCCTACGACATTTTCAGCCCTCGCCCCTACACAATAGCATCTGCTCTGATATCCCGATACGCTGTCTACACTGAGCCCAGCAATAATATCGACGCAAACTCTCCTACGCATTGTGCATGCTGTCCCTCCCATCGTTGTCTATACTGGCTACTGTCCCCCTGCCCAGGCAGTTGGTGCACTGATGACCTCAGGCCCTGTCTGTACTGGACGCTTCTCAACACTGTCACTGGTGTCTGAGATCTATACTGAGTCCACCCACCCCTCAAAAGACCCTGTCTCATCGGCCTTCCTCCTGAGGGCTTTCAAAAGTCTTCTCTGTCGCTCACGTCCGGGGTGAATGAGCAGGAGGCTGGAGCAGGCCCATCCAGGCCTCTCTCCTGCAGGACATGTCAGAGCCTTGAATATGCTCCCATGTGTCATGAGTGTCCAAGAGGCCTTTGCTCACAGGACACCCAAGACACACCTGGACCAGGCTACTCAGGAAAACTAGCAGAGGAAGGCAGGTCCTGAGAAGCCCTCTCTGTGCCCCCACCTGACCAAGGACTCCCAGGCCTCTGCTCTCTGAGGGCACCCCACTGCCCCAGACCCTTCACAGGCCTCTCGCTCAGGCTGCTCCCCAAACACACTGAGGCCTTTTCCTACTGTGACATGAATTGCACGTATCTTTAGGCCCCTCTGACGGCTCCTTGTCTCTGAACCTGTGTGTGCATTTATCCCCAGACCCCCCTGAGGTCAATATCTCTGGCT
Source organism: Avahi laniger (assembly GCA_963575035.1). Taxonomy (NCBI): domain Eukaryota; kingdom Metazoa; phylum Chordata; class Mammalia; order Primates; family Indriidae; genus Avahi; species Avahi laniger. The sequence continues at coordinate 15,629 of CAUYSK010028011.1, forward strand.
ATGATGGCACCTGGTACCTCGGACAGAGTAAGGCCAGCCTGACCTGCGACGTCCGCAGCAATCCAGCGCCCACGCGCTATCACTGGAGCACGTGAGTCTTGGGTAGACCCGGACCCCCGGGTCTGAGGGAGGAGGGGCTGGGGCTGGACCCCTGGGTCGAGGGAGGAGGTGGATTCAGGAAAGTAAAAAGAAAAAAAAAAAGTCGACTTTGGGCCCCCAGTAAAACTTCTGTCTCGCAGCTGCAGAGTTCACTGGTTGGTTTGGTCCAGGTTCGCAGATGCACCCGCTCTTTAGGGTGTCCCTGCTCTGTGCTCGTCCCCTCATCCCACGTGGCCGCCCTCCATGCGTAGTTGGCACTGTCGCCGTGCCGGGTTAAGGATCAGCCACGGGAGAGCAGATGCAGTTGTCTGGTCTATGTCTGGCTCCAAACCTGATCCCCTCAGCCCCTGAGCTGTAACCTCCGCCCCGTCACCTGGTGTAACCTGCTCAGTCGTCTCCGGCTCATCCCCATTGCCTAGATGAGAAAGTCGAGGCTCAGAGCAGTACGATTTCCCCAAATTCATACTGAGGCTGGGGTTACGAGGAGGGCAAGGCAAAGGCGAAGGGATGGATTATTTTACGTCATTTTATTGGGCCTTTTCCTCATTACAAAAATAACTTGTGTCCATTGTGGAAACTTCAGGCAGTACAGTTATGAGAAAAGATAAGACAGTAGCACCTATAGTCAAGTACGCCCAGCTGCTTCCAGAAATATCCGCTATTACTCTGTTACGTGTCCTATTATCGCGGTGTTTCTAAACAAAAACTAGAATTGTGCTGTAAGTACGATTTTGAAACTTTAACTTTTGAACACTTGTCCGTGTCAAAGCACATAGATCTACAACCTCATGTTCCCCGACGTTTCACTAGGAAGATTTTTAAACATACAGAAAAATCGTAAGAATCTTCCAGGGAACACTCCGAATTCCACCACACGGATTCTCCTGCTAACACCTTGCTGTGCTTGGCCTGTCGCGTTCTGTCCACGAGTCCATCCCTCTGTCTACCCATCAATCTGCCTTATCTTTAGTGCATTCCAAAGTACCCACAGCCCCTTTTCAGTGTCGCTGGAACTCCGTCACGTGTGCGCGCCATCCGTTATTGAACCGGTCCCTAACGTGGGATACGAAGGTAGCTTTCCATTTCCAACTCTGCAAATGCCGTGGGGGGTGACCAGCGCCCACCACCCACCTCTGCGGATGGTCACCTGTCAATTGTCAGTGGATGGAACTGCCCAGCAGAGCTGTTCAGTGGTGGTTGACAGATGGCACCTTTACTGTTCTCCCTCGAAGTGCCCGATTCAGGCTCTGGGTGCTGAGAGCTGGGTTCGCGGCCCGCTCTGCACCGGGCCTGCGTCTCCTCCAAATCTGCACACTGAACCGTTCCTTGACTGCTTCCCGAGTGCCAGGTGCTATTGGCACCTGTGTTAACATACGTCGGTTAATAAAACCGACCACATTTCCTCCCCTGTGGAGCTCCCGTCCTAGTGAGCAGAGAAACAAAAGCAAGATAAAGTAAACCGCGTAGCGTGTCCAATGGCAGTAAGTGCCGTGGAAAAGACACAGCAGGGAGAGATGGGAAGGGTGGTCTTCACGTTTGAAACAGGGTGCTCTAGGATGGTGTCGCTAAGGTGACATCCGAGCAGAGGCCTGAAGGAGATGAGGGTGAGCTAGGCGGGTATCTGGGGGGAAGAGCATTCAGGCAGAGGGAACAGCATATGCAAACCCATTTCCGGCCATCAGTCCCTGCATATGCAGACACCCTGGAAGTCTAACTGGAGTGTTTGAGATCCAGCAAGGAAGGCACGGTGGATGCAGAGACGGGAGCAGAGGGGAGAGTAATGGCTAATGTGGGCAGAGGTGGCAGGGGGGGCGGGCAGATCACGTGAGGCCTGTGGCGGGATGAGGATTTTGGTTTGACTGTGAGCCAGGCAGAGCCACGGGAGGGTTCTGAGCAGAATAGGCTTGTGAGCTGCTTTAGGGTTCACGGGCGACCTCTGGTGGCCATATGGGGAACAGACAAGGGGACCCGGGTGAAACCGGAGCCCAGCAAGGAGCCCCATCCCCACCTCGTGCAGTGTCCAGGAGGTGGCCGCGGAGGCCCCGAGGAGCAGAGGGTCTCGGGCTAGACCTTGAGGGCGGGGCCGACAGGATTTGCCGATAGGCTGGATGTGGGCATGAAAGGAAGAGGAGTCCGGGGGACTCCAGAGTTGCTCTCAATTTACATCACAGAGGGCGTGAGGGTGTCTGGCCCATAGTGCGTGCTCAGTTACTGCCCCTCTAGGCCTCCAACAGCGACAACTTACTCACTGGTCTGTCTCTCCCAGGACCGCTGGTCCCCTACCACCCTCCGCTGTGGCCCAGGGCCCCCAGCTCCTGATCAAGTCTGTGGACAAGTTGATCAACACAACTTTCATCTGCAATGTCACCAATGCCGTAGGGACCGGCCAGGGGGAACTGGCCGTCGTGCTCAATGGTGAGGCGCTCCCTGGGTGGGGAGAACAGAGGAGCCGAAGGGTTTGCTCTGAGAAAGAGGCCTGGGTGTGGCCCCTGGTGAAGGGAAGACCTCAAATGCTCTCTGACGCCCATCCTTCCCCTGAGCCCTCTCATGAAAGGACCAACGGGGCCAGCTTTACTCTCCTGTTAACGCAATCTGTACCACTGGTACCATTGTTCAGCCATCTGGATACACCCCTGTGACAAACCCAGGCAGAGGTAGCTGTGGGATGCCTTTTCCCAGGGTCCCAGAAAGGCCTTTCCAAATATATGAGTCAAAACTCTATCAATCGCAATTGACAGAAGCACAACTCAAAGTAGTCTAAGCCAAAAAAAAAAAAAGTATTGAAAATCACCTTCAGGTATGGTTAGATCCAGGTGCTCCAACCATATAACCCAGGGATTTTTTTTTTTTAAAACATCTCTTGTCTCTGCTTTTCTTTATGCTATCCTTTATTCTCAGGCAGGCTCTGTCCTTGGGGAAGCAAGATGGCTGTCAGCAGCTACAAACCCACATCCTACCACCTTAGCAATCCCAGGGGAAAAAACACACGACTTTCAATCAGCTACAGCCAAAGTCCCAGGGCTGGCTCTCATTGGCCCAACTTAGGCCATAGCCCACCTATGAACCAATAACAGCAGCCAAGGATAATGGGATGTTCCGATTGGCTGGGCCCTGAGTCAAAGTCATATGCTAGGACCCAGAGGGTGGAGTCAAGTCCACCTGAACCATATAGACTGAGCGGGGTGGAGTGGTAGCTTCCTAAGGGAAATTCAAGATGCCATTCCAAGAATGAGGGGTAATGTTTGCCAGGAAGGTGAAAACCCCAAAAGTTTCCTTCCTGAAACACCTGCTTCCTTCTTCTCTTCCAGAGCCGTCGGACTCAGGCAGATCCCATATGATGATCCCCTTCTCCTTGATTGTGGTGATCTTCATCGTTATTGTGGTAATCCTGGTGCTTCTGGTGGGGCTGCTGTTTTATTGCTGCAAGTTCAGATCAGCCCGTGAGTTCCTTCTTTGGAACCCCCACCTCTCTGCCATGAACGAGCATCACCAGAGGTGCCATAATTGAGCACCTACTATGTGCCAGCCTCTGTGCTAAGCCCTTCGCGTGCAGCCTGTCACTGACTCCCCACCCCAGTGCCGTGAGGCTTCCCCCGCTTCACAGACAAGGACACGAAACCAGGGAGTCTTGTTCGTTGATTCATTTTACAAGTATTTAGGCAGTCAGGGGAAGATCACATAGTCCTTGAGGACTTTGGCTTTTAATTCGGGTGACATGGGAGCCCCCGCCAGATGGAGGCGGGGTAGAATAGTACTGAACCCCCAGCGTTAGTCCATCCACCTTGCTCGGGGGTGACCTGGGGGCGGTGGGGGGGGTGTGGCAGGAACTGGCACCCCGATCCTCGGCTCTAATAAGGGTCCGATGCTTTCACACCTCAAGGGACTTGCACAAGCCGGTCCCCTGCCTGGAGCGCCCTCCCATGGCACTTCCGGCAAAGCGATTCGGCTAAATCTGTAATCGGAAGAGCTACGTTTTACAGAGGACTTTCTCCGTGCCAGGCGGTTTCTGTGTACGACCTTCCCGAATGCTCACAACCGCCCAGCAAATTAGGTCCTCCGTGAGCCCCGCTTTACAGATGAGGAACGGTTTGCCCTGAGCAGTGAAGTCGTCTGACTATCGCACAACTGGAAAGTGGCTTTTTCCATCCACCACTAAACACAACCACCCCCTCGCATCCCAGCTGGATGCCTCCTCCCCCAGGAGGCCCACCCTGACCCCCGGGAATGGGCCGAGCACCCACTCTGGGCTCTCCCGCCCCAACCTTGGCCACTCTGGGAACTTGTCTGTCTTCACCAGTGCTCTGTGAGCCCCAGGAGGGCAGAGCTGGTGCTTGTCACGGTCATGTCTATGTCCCTAGCGCCACCTAGCAAGGGGCCAGGCACAAAGGAGGCACTCGAGGAAGTGTTTGCTGAGTGAATGTGTCAACTCCAGAGCCAGAACACCTGTGTCTGGGCCCTCACTCCACTGCTTCATTAGTTATGTCACCAAGGGCAAATGGCTTCATCTCTGTGACTCAGTTTCCTCATCTGTAGGGGATGGTGACCGTACCTGATAATATGGGCAAAGCACGCAGCATAGCATTTGGCACATTGTAAGCCATGTGCTGGGTATATATTAGCTATGATTGTTATTGCTATTATGACTATTATTATTATTATTATTAACATAAGCTCCACAAGAGTGGGGATATTTGTCTGTTTTATTCACAGCTATATCCCCAGCGCCTAAAATGCACCTGGCACAAAGTAAACATTTACCACTTGCTGAATACTACTACTATTTGCTGAACAGACCCCTCTTTGATAGTTGAGGAACCTGAGGCAGAGGCACAGAGAGGTTAAGTCACTTGTCCAAAGCCACACAGCTCCTAAAGGACAGAGATGGGATTTGAACCCACCCAGAGCCCATGCTCGATAAATACTTATTTATACTTTATAACCAAATGAATAATTGATGACCAGATCCTTAAAGAGCATGCACCCCTACCCCTGTCTGACAAATGTATGAACCACTGAGGGAGGTGGTGCCCCCATGTAATAGCAGAGGCAGGACTTAGAATTTTGGGGACCCTGACACCCGCAGGTGTCCTCTTCCCCGTGCTTCCCGGCATGTCGTTCCTTCCTGACAAATCCGCCTCCTGTTTCCCCAGGTCCGGAGCGTGGCAGCCCCTCGGCTAACGGGGTGAGTGCAGAGGTGACGCTGAGGAGGGCGGGGGACCCGCACAACCCCCGGAGCAGAGGTCTGCAGACGCCCGCGGCCTGGCGTCAGGGGCCTGGCCCTTGTCTTCCAAGCCCTCCTGCCGGGCAGGACGCCCCGTGGAGCTTGCAAACGCAGCCCACTGAGCGTCTGGTCTGGTGGGCTTGCGAGGGGCCCGGGGGTCTGCGTTTTAGGGTGGGCTCCCCCTGCCCACCCCCAGTGCCTCACTGTGGCCGTGAGAAGCACTGCCCAGGCTTCCAGGGAGGGGCAGGCAGGCCTGCAGCATTTTGCACGCCGGCTTCACTGGGAAGGTTTTGTTTGATTTTGTGTAAAAGGGCCCCAAGGCTAACGTTTGTCTACCCGCTTCTAGATCGTCTCCTACTCAGCTGTGAGCACTCAAGGCGGCTCTCCCCAGGAGACACAGAGAAACGGCACAAGGTGACGGCACCGGGACCGCATGGGAGAGGCTGGAGCCGACGGGGACGTGTGTCTCCCTAGCTGGAGCCCACCCCGGTGGATGAAGACCCCCCTCCGAAGAGACCGGCCACCCTCCCCCGTGCCAGACCTCAGGACAGTGTGGGCTGGTGCAAGTCCGGAGGTCTCCGAGACCACCCTCGGCTTCGCTCGTTCACAAGAAGGACTCCGAGCTGGCAGGGTGGCAGGGCCCGGGATTCGGGTGGTGACGAGGCCGGAGGGGCTGCACAGAGTCGGGGGGCACAGGGAGATCGGCGGCTTTGCCGGACATTGTCTGTCGCCAGCCATCAGCCTGTTTGTTACACTAATAAACTCTATTTATTTATTGCACCTCGTGTGGCCGTGTGCAGTGGGGTCTCTGGGGGAAATGAAGGAGAGGCCAGGTTTCATGCGAACTGTCACCACGTGGGACGGAACCAGAGGTGTGGAGACGAGACCCCAAGTCAACAAGGTCACGAGGGCACAAGGCCCTGATGTTGTCAGACACCATGGTGAAGCTCATCTCTCTCTCTCTCTCTCTCTCTCTCTCTCTCTCTCTCTCATTGTTTAATTAGGTAGCACATAAACATCCCAAAATTAAAAGTTATAAAAAGACATCGGGGATCCATTTGGAGTTAACTGGTGTGCAGGGGTAAGGCGAGGGTCCGGCTTTCACTCTTTTGCATGTGGGTGTCCAGTTTTACACGACGTGGTGAATAGATTTAATGCCACTGAATTGTACACGTAAAATGCTAAAATAGCAACTTCTGCGTTATCTCTATTTTACCACGATTTTAAAAAATGAATCACGTCCTATGCCAAAAAGTCATTGGAACAGCACACTTAGGTAGGTGAGCTGTATCGCCACCAGCTTGCTCTGTCCCCGTGCTGGAGGTCAGAGGTCTGAGGTCAGGGCTGAAATCAGGGTGTGGGGGCGGGGGGGCCGTGCTCCTTTCTGGAGGCTCCAGGGAAGAACCGGTGTCCTTGCCTCCCCAGCTTCTAGAAGCCACCGCAGTCCTCAACTTGTGCCCCCCGTCATGTCCCCTTCTTCCTCCTCTGACCTTTTTGCCTTCCTCTTCCAAGGACCCTGCGATTGCGTCGAGGATAATGGAGGACCATCTCCCATCTCCACTTCCTTAATCCCGTCCGCAGAGTCCCTTCTGGTAGGCCCCAGGGATTAGCACCTGGATATCTTGGGGGACCCATTGTTCTGCCTACCACTCCCCCTGGGTCCCCGCTCCACCGCAGATAAATTGTGGCAGTATTTTCTGGTGAGTTCCTTTATGCATAGATGGCAAATAAATATATTTTTTCTTTTCTCTCTGTCTCTTTTTTTTTTCCCACACCAGGTTGACATCTCGTGCACACTGATCCGCACCTTGCTTTTGTCACGTACGGTTTCTGGCAGTTCAGCGTCCTTAGTTGTTCAACAGCTGC
>CAUYSK010028012.1:0-14455 GCA_963575035.1 Avahi laniger
GACACCTCGATTTCAGCCCGGGGAGCAGCGTAGGGCTTCTGACCTCCAGGACCGAAGGATAACAAAATTGTGTTGTTGCGCTGCTGAAACTGAGGCGATTTGCTGCGGCAGCTCTGGGAAGCTACTGCGGAGGGGGAGTCAGAGCGTCACCTGGGGAAGCCAACACCACCGCCCAAGTCCCAGGGCCTGCGCTCGTGCAGCCACGCAAAAGCCGTGCGACGAGGCGACTTTCTCGAGCTGAGTCACCATTTTCCCGTTTCTAAAATGCGTGCAGTCATCATGCCCCTGGTGCCGTTGTTAGTGCTACCCGAAGCACTGGTGTTTAATTAACTGCAGACACCGATAAAACTGTGGGGTGTTTATCGATTTGTGGGGCCTGCGGGGAACAATTAAGATTTTTTTTAATTTGAAACAGAAATCACTAACTGTTGTGAACTAGTTTCTCCCATTCTTAGCAAACAAACATTGCATTGATATCTGTAAACATTTACTTTTCTTTTCAATAAACCCATATGTGGCTTTAGATCCCTATAAGGAGCCCCCTTGGGAAGGGGTCCCAGTACGGTCTATGTCAGGATGACCGTGCAGTCCCCGCTGATCCACCTGAGTGACACCGTCGGGCTGGGCACGGGAGGAGCAGCCTAAGGACTGAGACGTGAAGTTCCCTGACACAAATTCCCCAACAAAGATGCATTGTTATAGTTTCAGAAGTTACCTCATTTTTATTTCCACTTGCGAGTTTTAGAATGTGAGCACACCGCACTCTTTCGAAGGTACCGCACCGCAGAGCTTGTGCTGTCTTTGCGGAAGGCCAGCATCGACTGAACATGTGCGCTCTCACACTCCTTCCTTCGTGAAATACTAACTGTCTACGAGACCCACTTCGTAAGGCTTCCGGGGGTGAAGTTAAATGGAATGAAATACCGCAGCCCGGGAGGCACAGGCAGGAGGAGCAGAACGGCTCGTCCCCGCGCACTTAGCTGACTCCCCACGCGCTGCCCTTCCTTCCGGAAGGTGCTAGGGCTTCCTTCTCGCTGACTTTATGCTTATGCGTCCATGACCTGCTCTAAATTCCACGGTGTCTCAGCTGCTGGGCCAGTGCTCTTCTCCCCACTTACGCAGTCGCCGTTTAAAAAGGGCATTCGCGGAAGGAAAGACGCCGCGTCTCCTCGCTCACAGGTGGGAGCTAAAACACCCTGAGCTCAGGCACGCGGGAGCAGAACTGTGATCGCTGGGCTGGCGGTGGGGGGAGAGGGGAGGGGAGGGGGGAGGGCTGGTTAAGGGACGCAAAGTTACAGCTAGGTGACAGGAATGGGTCCCAGGGTTCTGCAGCACTGTCTGGTGAATACGGTTAACAATAATTTAGGGCATTTTTTCAAAAAGCTAGAAAAGAGGATCTTGAATGTCCACAACACAAAGAAATAATAAATGTTCCAGGTGATGGAGATTTTAATTACCCTAATCGGGTCATTACATATTACATATTGTACAAATGTATCAAAATATCACACTGTATCCCATAAATATGTACAATTACTATGTGTCAACATCACAGAAAAGCACACATTAATGTCCTGAAAAAAAAGAACATTTTATGTTGAAACACTAACATTAATTCATTAAGGAAAATTTCCCTGAGGCCAGACAGCAACTTAGTGTGATTTGAAGCCAGGGGATAGCTGGGGAGCAGACAGCATCAGCATAGGATGTGGCCAAAACCCTCCTCCCTGTCCCTGGCATAATATCTGAGTGAGCCCCTACTGTATACTTACCCTCCCGCTAAGTGCCTTCCCTATGTTAACTCATTTGATCCTCGTAGCCACCCATGAGATAAGTATTATTTTTATGTCCATTTTATGGATGAGAAAACTGAGGCTCAGAGAGATGAATTTGCTTGCCCTAAGTCACACCGCTAGTTAGTGGATCAGTCAGTATTCAAAAAGGGGGTGTTAAACACTATGTCTCTGGGATGTGTTATCATCTATAACCACTGGGGAAAGTTGTAAGTGTTAAATATAACTTGGATTTACTGTGCTATATTGATAAAAACCTACAGTTACCCTGAATCACTAGGCAAAAATATGCTAATCCTAGCAGGAAAAATTTTACCTCTACCACTTGGGTTCAATGCCTGGGGGCCTGCAAATTAACAAAAGTAGACAAATAACAGGAGAAAAGGCAAGGTTCATTTACATGTGCACAGGGGAGTTACTCAACCTTGACTAACTTGCAGAATAGTGCGAAATAAAGGTTTATATATATCTACTGAATAAAAGTGTGGTTTTTAGGGCTACGTGGGAGAGTCTGGAAGGTTTCACTCTGCTGCTTGGTGCTGTTGGGCATTGGCTGTCTGCCTCCACGGCGGATGGTTGTGAGGAGTCAATGGCAGGTGTGTTTCCGGGAGGCTCTGCTTAGTCAGACAAGGGAAGGTCAGACAAGAGTTCCTTCTGCATCTTCTGCAGCTCAAATGTATTCACTTTCAAATAATCTTTACACAAACTGCAAGGATCCAAGTGGATCCCTGCACTAATATAATCATCTCTTAGGTGGGGAACAGGAGGGCACAGATAAATTGCATTCAAACTACATTCAAATGAGCTTTAAATAATCGACGTCAGTAACTAGTTCCCAGCTGCTGTGTTTGAAAGTCATTTTTGGATCAAACATTCTCTATATCTACAAGCAATATCATAATAATGTAATATTCGTTATAGGTAGTACTTTGCCCATGGGAGGTATCAAACAAACACTTGTTGAGTAGAAAAAAGTACATTAATAATAGGAGAAAAATTGCGCCATGAACTCCACTAGGACACACTAGAAGTGGTTCAGCAATATTCGGCCAGCCCCTGTGCACAGAAGCCCTTCCCGGAACTGTGATGCCAAGGCCCAGCGCTCTCGAGCCGACGTTGTGGGAGAAGAGAGGAAATAGGTAAGGAGAGACAAGAAACAGCAAGCTGTGCTAAGAGCCATGCAGAGGCTCTGCAGACGGATGTCCAGCGAAAGCCTCTCTGGGAAGGCGGGGTTTAGTAAAAAGAGACCGCCCTGGGGAGACCTGGGGAGGCTCTGCTTCCGGCAGAGGGAACAGGGATTGCAGAGGTCATAAGGCAAGAATCTGCTCATGCGCAGAAGCAGCTATAGGAAGGGAGTGTGGCTGGCGGGGTGTGGGCAAGGGGAGCTGCCAAAGATGACGTCACAAGATGGGCAGGAGCCAGCAACAGAGTTGCCCACTTGGGAGGCTTGCTTGAGCCCAGGTATTTGAAATTTGAGACCAGCCAGGACAACACAGCAAGACCCCATCTAAAAAGAAGAAGGAGGAGGAGAAGGAAAACATCAGGAAGCTCTCCAATGTCCCATGGTAAGACTAGCAGAAACCAGATGCCATCAGGCTTCTACCCAAGGCAGGGGAGCAGATTCTAGCCTAAGAGTAGTGAGGACCCAATGCATAGTGTTGAACAAGGAAGTAATAAGGCCTGTTTTGCACTTTGCTGTGTTTGTAGATCACGCTGGTGGCTATATGCAGCATGGATTGTGGGAGGTCAGGTGAAGAGTGGAGACAGAATAGTTTCTCCCAGAGACAAAAAATGGTGGCTTGTCCCAGGAGGACCCTGGTGGAGGTGGAGAGAGGAGGGCAGGCTTGGGATATGTTTTGGAGAGACGGGCACCAGGACCGGAGAAACTGGGCAAGGGCTGTGTAACATAATAGTCATTTATTCCCGGTTATTCCATTCCGCCCTGAGCATGGCTGCCCTGAGGGGAGAGCACATGTCCCTGGGCCATTCGCTTTGGACTTGGCTGCAGGACTTGCTCCAAGCAACAGGACATACATAAAGTGACAATGTGCCAGATATAAGCAGAAGCTTTAAAAGGCATCGTTTGTTTCTGCTGCCCTTCCTGAGCTTGTACCCTGCACCATGACTAAATCATACGCCGGGGAGTAAGTTCTCTGCCAGCCTGCGTCCTCAGTAAAAAGACTGGGACCCAGAAGATATGTTTGTACTAGTTAGCCTCCGCTGCAGTAACGAGTGGTCCCCAGACCTCTGTAGCTTGAAACTACGAACATTTCATTTCTCGATCCTGGGTCTGAGGTTGGCCTAAGCAACTGTGCAGATGGTGGTTCCATTTACTGATCTGAAGTGTAGCGGGTGGGGGTGGCAAGGTGGAAATCAAGACTTCATTTTAGAACACATTTAACGGACAGGAATATCAGCTCTTTTATGGAGAATAAGGTACACGTTTTATACTCCTTGCATTTGGAGGAGTGTCAAATGATTTGCATTTGGAATTTAATATCCCACATAAATTTTCAAATCCTTTTCCCTCAATCTGTTCATTGTCAAACATTTTATTCCCTGAAATTATTTAATTCACATTTATTCAAAAAGAAAGTGCATCGGAGTTAAAACTAGTTTTCCCCAAGAGATTCTAAAGAGCCTTGAAATAGAAATGGGATTATGAAGGGATTACATCCATCAGCTGTGATCATTCCATCCCGGCTACTCCGCCGAGAGACGCTAGTTAGAGAACAAGCCCATGGAGCCCAAGGTAGGGAAGAGCAATCCCTTAAAATCACACCAGGATCCTCTGAAGAGACAAAACCCACATGGATGGCCCACCAAGAAGATGGTCAAGCGAATCTTTTCCAACAGAGCAGAAGGTTTTTTTTTTTCTTTTTTATCGAGATGGAGCCACCTTAACCAAGAAGAGGAACAGGTTTTGTTTGAAAACTCTAACTGGATATTTGGTTATGAATAATTTTATATCATATTTCATTTATTGGCTATCATATTTTCCATGTAATTATATAATCCTTGTAATTAGCATGTCAATGGCTGTCCAGTGTATACATATACCGTAATGTGCTTTTAATGTATCTTTTCTGCACCATAATTTTTTCTATCAAAAAATATACATTCATGGAAAGTTGTTAAATATACATTGTTAAGTGAATAAAAAGCAAGAGATATAAAATAATATACTTTGTATGCTATCATTAAAATTAAAGATTATAGTAAATATTTGTGTGTGAATATATTTATATTTACTCTGGATAGAGGAATGTTGGATTGTAAATAGAGTGAGCCCATGGAAATTATTATTAGTCATTTCTAGCCCAGTCATTTAATTTTTTATGATAAGTACCTAGTTTTTCTGTAATTAAAAATCCATAACAACAAAGATATTGATCAATAAGAAGTAGAAGAAATCATTAATTCCAGAAAAGTTTGAGGAAAACCCATTGACACTGAATGTTTTGCGCAGGGCTGGGGGAGGGCGTGGTCGGCCAGGTCCAGGCAACAGTGAGGAACCGGCCCTGTCTTACATCCTCCCATCCAGCCGAGCCCCTGGCAGTTTAACACATACTTCCTGCTGCTTCTTATACTTTAACATGGATACCGTATTAATGTTTTATGTTCTCTATTGTCTCCCTCTGTTTATGAGTACAGCCTCAACAAATAAGTCGCAGACAAGAGACATAAAAGCACACAGCTAAATCCACGTTTTCCCTTAAGGTCGGAAACCACAGATGCATTAAAAGGAATCGCTGGGGATGAAGGTACGCTTTGACATTTAGATCTAGCCTATTTTCACATTCAAAGGATGCTTTATTTTAGCGTTACTCAGAAATATGTAATTGTGCTGAGAGCAGAAAACACTTAGTGTCCACTGAACGCGCACTCAAACTCTCGATTGGAGATACAGGAAGATGGGTCGAGGAGGCATTGACGTGGACTCCTTGTGAGGTCCCACGAAACGCTGGGGTGGGCACGGCTGCTGGAGCGAGCCTGGTGAGGTCTGCACAGGGCCTCCTGTGCTCTGTGCCACACGTGATGAGGGGACACTCTCCCCTGCCCCTTCCCTTTGCTCACCTCCACCTCCGCCCCACCCCCACCCCATTTCTCTTTCACGGGGAAGGACAAGCAGGGACACAGAGATTAGTGGCATCCTTCAGTGGATGAAGGGACCTGGGAATCCCGGTTGCACAATCTTCACTCAAAGGTTTACAATTCCATCCACTTTCGCTTTGCCTTTGGTATTTGAGCTCAGATGAAACCAAATGTCACCAAAGGTTTCAGGAGGAACTGCTGAATTTCACTGACTCAAAATTTCCCAATTGAGCCCAGCTAACTCCCTCTCCAAACGCCAATTCAGCGATTCCCCAGGCTCTGACGCCTGCGCTTTGACAAGGCTGGGTGCAGGGCAGGTTGGCGCACCTCCAACCCTGCAGGGCTTGCCCCATTTCAGTTCCGGGAGTGTCCTGAGTCTTCTGTTTAGTAATGAAGTGGAAGTGCTGGTGTCCAAACGGGGCCATCAGGGTATTTTGACAGCATCTCCAAGACCAGTGTCACCCCCCAAATATCTCAGCGTCTGCGTACACCAGCCAAGAGGCCCGGCCCGATGCCTCGGGCTCTTCTTTCCACTTTTCAGCCTCACTGACTGTGGTCATCTTGTGGATTACTGCTTTAAAAGGTGATCTCTTCTAAGATTGATTTGAAAAACATTAATCTCCTATTTGGGGCCTTAACGCTTCAAGTCAATACAGGCTGACCATTCCTCATCTGAAAATTCAAAGTTCGAAATGCCCCAAAAAGTGAATTGGCACTCTTTGACTGCCAATAAGACGCCACACGTAGAAAATCCCCACACCTGACCTCATGTGACAGGTAACAGTCAAAGTGCAATCCGAAATTTGTTTTGTGTATGAAATTATTAAAAATGCTGTTAAAAACTGCCATCAGGCTTGTGTATAAGGTGTATAAAAAATCATAAATGGGTTTCATCCTCAAGATATCTCATTACGCATATGGGTTTCATCCTTAAGATGTCTCATTTTGTATATGCCAATATTCCAAGATCCATAAAAATGCAATTTCCCAAATACTTCTGGTCCCAAGCATTTTGGAAAAGGGATATTCAACCCGTATATTCCAGAGATTTCCTGGAACCCTTTCCTCTATGACATGAACCAGCCCAGAGTGGTGCATCATTAAAAGTGCCAGAAGCAGCCTGTCACCCTGCTGCCTCCTCTGCAGCACGGCCCGCCCCCCAGGCCATGAGGGGGCGTCGCAGGAGGCTTTGCCGGCTTCCTCGTCAGGGAAGGGGAGCCGCTCTTATCAGGTGACATGCAGGAGCCAGGTGCACAGAACTCAGGTCAGAGGTGTCTTTGCAGCCAGCGTAGTGGCTCTCGGCCCCCACCAGGGTCATCTGAGGCTCTTTCAGTGAAACACGGATGCTGTGGCCAAACCCAGGTCTGTCACATCAGAAGGTCTGCAGGGGACAGTGACTAGTGGCCGGACACTGCTTTGGGACACTGGGCCTGTGTGACTTCATCACTCCCATCCATCAGTTCATGTTTATCTGGGCCCTGTAGGGGCCGCTCCCGGGTTCACGGAGGCGGGCAGCTCGACCAAGAAAGTGGGAGATGGTTCTTGGTGTCTGAGTTTACAGCCCGTGGGAGAGACAAAGCTCTTAAGAGCCAAGTAGAGAAAGCGCTGGCACAACGAGTGCTGCAATGTGGGGATAAGAGAAGGAGAGAACAAAACGAGACAAACAACAGGAGGCTGATTATGCAACAGGAACCGGCTCAGCTACAGAGAGAACTGGAGCTCGGGAAGCCACTGGGCTTTCCCAGAATCCGACGATGCCGGGCCTCCCAGCCGAGCCCGGAACCCAAGCGACCGACTCGGGCTCTCTTTGACCCACTGGCTGCGAAGTGGCACACTCAGGCCGTTGCCTCGCTAATTACTTTTCTTTTAATTCCCATGGAATAAATCCACATAATTAAGCCCTCAAAAAGTGCTATTTTCTTTTTGAATTATCTATACAATTGCCTTCATTTTCCACTTCATTTTGCACGTGTAACTAATCTCGCTTCCTCCTTTTGCTTGGTCAGCATGAAGCAGATTTTTTCCTAATAATCCACATACACTGAGCCATTATTACATGCACAAGGCAGGACATATAATGCTCCAGCTTGTTGGCAGGACAAAGAGGCCCCAGGACGGGGCCAGGCGTGAAGCACGGTGGGGGCAGGACTGGGTGCATGAGGGAGCAGTGGGGAGAGAGCGTGGTCCCAGCGCCGAGACAGATTTTAGGGAGAGGAGTCACGTGCTGAGGCCTGGAGCTCCAGAGAGGTCTTGTCAGGCTGCAGAGGAGACTGGTCCTTGGGGCTGGCAGACGTGGCAACTCGATGAGCCCAGAGTTCCCCGTGGGGCCACCAGTCTCCAGCACGCCGATCGCGTCGCTCGTGAGAAACACTGGAACAGGGTGGAATTCATACCGGCCTGCCTGAGAGGAGTCCTGAATCCCACGCTCTGGAAGTGGCGCCCGACGCAGGGTCGAGAGGGTGAACGACAGAGTGCACAGGAGAGGGATCGTCGGTGCTGACCGGCCCTGCAGGCATCTTTGGACGTTTTCAATGCCTTCTTCTTTGACCAGTTATTCAATTTGCAAATCCACAGGAGGGGTCATGGCTTCGTAGATCCGTTAGCAGCTCTGTACAGCACACATGTTAAAATGAATCGATTACGGCCAGAATAATTGGGGTTTCCCATCTCTGTGCAGCCCCTGGAGATGCAGAACGAAAGGCAAGGCCGAGCGTGGAAACAGAGCCCCACCCAGCACCCCAACTCGTCGGCTCTTCCTCTGCCTTCTGAACTGAGGTGGCCAGTTCTGTCGGCAACAGGCTGTCTCCTGAATATTTCTTCCCTTCAGAAATGACAGGAGATATTTGCAAACCCTCTAGAAGTATTGGCTTATTTTCTAGTAAATCTCATTTCATTAATTGGAGAGTCCTTGCGTCTCTTTTATTCCCCTCCAACACCGAAACACGTTTACACGTTGTGTTCTGCTCCTTTGCTAATAGCTGCCCATCTTTTTCCTATCTTTCTCCTTTGTTCACTCGACAGCTCTGCTGTGTCCAGCCGGGACGGCGGGGTCAGCCAGCGCGCGTCGCTCATTTCCCTCAGTGCCCTGCAGCCGCCGCTCTGAGCCCGCAGCTCATGGCCGCTTCCTCTGCTCTTGGGCCCATGGCTCTCGACACAGTGCGGGGGAATTGTCATGTCTGGAGAACGGAGAGAGGGACAGAGTAAGTGTGCACGTGTGTGTGGCACACAGAAGTGTCAGAAAGGACACCCGAGAAACTTAGCGTTAGCGGCTGGCCTCTGCGGAGGCGGCCGGAGGGCAGGGCTCAGCAACGCGGTTCTGAGTCCCAGCAGGGACTTCCACGCGCTGGTTCTGACAGGCGGGTTGGTGCCTCCTGTTTGGATGGCAGTTTGGCAATAATTATCGAATACTTGTAATTCTGCTTTGAGAAATCAATGTCGAGGGACCCTCAGATGCCAGCCGACTGCGCAGAACAACAACGGCGCACCGTGGCGTGGCCTGCAGCGGCGAAACGGGAAAGACCCGAAGGCCGCCCAAGGGGGCCTGAGCACTTGGCGGCTTGTCCTTGTGATGGGGCCGTCAGAGTCCGAGTCCGTCCGTGCATGCTGATAAGGAAAGATCTGCAAAGACACTCTAGGTGAAAAATGAAACACTGAATGGTGCGCGTGATATGATCCTGTTTGTGTTTTTAGAAGCATAAAGCTGCATCTATGCTCAGAGCATTTCCGGTTTGCCTGGAAGGATGGGTGCAGTTAACGGAAACCGAGTCTGTGATCCAGGATGCTCTGCGCCATTTGGATTTTCACCATGGAAGACGAGCAAGGGAAGCAACAGCGTGGAGCCTACGACCAGCTTTTGCTTGCTGTATAAAATAACATTTGTACAAACAAAAGACTATTCAGGTTTACCAGGAGCAGCAGTGAAAAACAGGCTAGGTCGATACCGCGTAGGCCCTGCTTACGGGAGGCTGCGGTGCTCTGTGCTGAGTAAGGCTTCTGGTTGCGCACCACGGACAACGAAAAAATGGTCATTGGTAACGGTGACGACGATGGCTTCCATGTGCTCCTACAACACAATTAGTTTCACAGTGGGGCCCGACACGCATCTGAGGGCTAACATTCAATTTTCATTAGCGTCCCAAACTTAAAGCGGTCAGTCAGGACAGCAGTTTACGTGAAAGGCCCATCCAGTGTTTTGCTTTGTGCCTTAATTTCATGACTCAGCCGCACCCCGCGCCCCAGCTGCTGGTTTGATTGAATCAGTGGACGACTGTGTGAACAGCTCCAGGCTGCGCACACCTGCAAATTAACGAAGGCCAGGCCCAGACAGGCTGCCCGGAGGACACCTTAAAATATGGCATCTTCTGCTCACATACCTGGGAAGGTCGGGGTGGAGGCTGGGTGGGGCGAGTGAATGCGGGCAGGCACAGGGGACCCTCTGTGGGCGGTGACCAAGAAAGGCACCAGAAAAGAGCTCAGGGCATTTTCATTAGGAAGGATGGGAGGGAGGCGGAGGAAGAGGAGGGGAGAGGCTGGAAGAGGAGGCGGAGGCTGCAGACCCAGGGGAGTCCTTCCATGCACCCGCCGCCCCCAGCCGAGACGGGGAGTGGCCCGGGGATAGGCAGGTAGGGGACGAAGGATGGCGGATGAAAAGAGGTTGATGCTGACACAGGCACACGAGGCCCTGGCCCCCAGCCTGTCCACCACGGCTGCGGGAGGCACTTGAGAGCCTCCAAGGACCTTCCGGCTCGAGTTGGGGGAATCCTCCACCCGGAGGACGAGGACGACACCCTTCTTGATTTGCCAGTGCGGCTGTGTGTCTTGGCCACGCCAGCATCTCTGCCCCTGACTTGGGACTACTAGAGCCAGGGGCCGAGGGGAGGCCAGCCGGGGAAGCCGTGGCCATGGGCCTGGGGCAAGACTGGGGACAGAGCCAGGCCTCGGCAGCTCCAGGACATGAGGGGAAATGAGCCTCAGCCTCAGCCAATCTTGCATCGTTGTCGTCAGTATCATCGCTCCGCTTTCCCAGAGGGAGCCCGCGGATGGCCCCGGTGGGTCGCTGGTTCTTCTTACTCCACAGCTCTGCCTGGACCGTGAGACGGAACGCACGCCTGCACCTCACACCTTGACTCCCGAAGTAAAAGGCCCCACAGAATCAAGAAAACTAAACTTGAAAACTCACAGTGCTGCATCCGGGGTTTAAATTTGCTCACATGAAACTCAATTATTGGCCTTACGTTACTTCTATAAAGTAAATACCTCCAGGACCAACATCGGCACCCAGTGAGTGGAAGTCCAGGTCACCCTTCGTTCTGGATGGGCCAGAGCAGGCCCTGCAGGCTGCTGACAACACCCACTTGCAGTCCCCTCTGCTCTTGCCGGCCTCCGTTCTCAGGGCTGAGAGCTAAACCTAAGATCACTCGACCCCCTTGTAATCAGGGTGGTTGTGAAACAGTGTCTGGCCAATGAGATTCAGGCAGAAGTCCCCGAGGGAGACATCCCTTCTAGAATAAAGTGGCAAAGCCTCCACGGGAGAAATCTTTTTGCCCATCACACTTTGCCCTTCCTCTTCTGTATTCTTCCTGACTGTAACGTAGACATGATGCCTGGAGGTGCAGCAGCCATTCTGTGTTGTGAAGACAAAACCACTAGCTGAGAATGGCAGAGCAGAGAGGCAGGTGAGTTTGGAGCCTGGTTGGTGCCTGTGAGGGGCTATAGCTGCGTGGCTAGGCAGCTTTGAATTGTTGTCATAGCAGAAAAACTGGTGTCTATCTTTCAACTCACTGTTGGCTAAAGCTTCCTAATTTTAACCAACCTACATGAAATGGTAAGGGACAATTATTGTGATAAAATTATACATAGAACACACATGCATATATACATAATTATTTTAATGTACATTTAAATTATCAAGTGGGGTAAGTTACATAAAATTATTTTTAAATTATAAAGTATTACTGATGTTTTAATCCTATATAAGATTACTGACCCCCCGAAACCTTCAAAACCTTAAAGATAAGTGAAAAATATAAATTCTTTATATCTTATATGAATTGTGAACAATCCCAGCACGGGGCCAACTGGGAGCTCTGCCCCAGCACAAAGGAGAAGGCAGCAAGCCCTCCTGAAAGAGGCACCCAGCACCCTGCTTGTCCGCGTGCGGCGCCTTCCCCGGCAGGCTTCGCAGGAGGGGATGCAGCCGCAAAACCCCAAGGAGCCGACTGCAGGAGCAGACAGCGAGTAGACCCCGGGCAGAGCAGGACCAGGAGCAGTGACATGAAGGAAACAAAGGGACACGTGACTGCCTGCGCGATGGAGAAGCCCCAGCCACAACGGGACACGAGGGACAGCCCCACCTCTCTGCCACTTTGCTGATTTCTGATTCTGAATCGGCGAGGCTATAAATAAAGCCAGAAATAAATATTCCATCCGTACATCCCTTGCTTTCTCAGTGCCTGCTGGAAATCTCCTCTGCGCGTTCAGCTGCAGCGGGGCTGGCCTCCCTCCCCGTCCTCAGGATCTGACGGCTCCGCTCGAGACATGGCAGCCCCGGGGCACCTGTGACCCCAACTGGCCTGTACAACCCACGTCATGGCAATGGCCAACCCGTCTCCTTCCTGTCCTGGAATCCACGTTTTGGTAGACACAATGCAAAAGAAAACCACACGGGGGCCTGATGGTGAGCTCAGCCAGCACGCTGCTCTGTGCCGCATTTCAGGGCTGCCATCCTCGCCCTCCCCGCGCAGACCCAGTGCTGAGCGTCCAGACGGGTGGACCTGTTGGGAGGTGTGATGTACAAAAAAATACCAGGCAGTTGCTCCAGGAACCAAGAGTACCAATTCGACTCAGTAAAACGAAGAGAGAAATAACTAAGTGACCATTTATTGACCAATTGCAATTGATTGACTGATCAATTACCTACCTTGTTCCAAGCACCGCAGAGCGTAATCATATGTAAGCTCATTCCTCCCTCCTGCCAGCCCTACGAGGTGGTCTCCCCACTTTAGAAGGGCCCCACCAGGCCCTGCAGCAAGGGCAGGCCAAGCTGGCCCTGCACAGAAGCCTCGCGGTTCTCGGGCCCAGCCTGGCCCCCGCTGCTCTCCCAGCAGGCGGCACAGGGTCTGTACCGTCAGGCGTCACATTGAGCTGCAGCCTGGTCAGGCCTCAGGAACGCAGCCGAACCAAGTGAGGTCTAAGAGGGCAGCCCCCAAATCAGGGCGGGAAGCGAAAGGGGAGACGTGGGACTCCCAGGGAATTACCGAGAATCCACCACCTGCCGTGGGCTGAGCGAGGGGGTCCCGGGCTGGGAGCCTGCTGGGGGCGTCTCCCAGTGCACGCAGAGGTTGCCGGGGCGCGGTCCTGTCCACGCTTCAGTAAGCACCTGCTGAAAATGCTGTTCCCGGGCCTTTCGGGGTGTAGTTCCCTGTGGCTTGTTCACCGTGTGCCATGTGCTGCCTCGTTCATCATCCGGCTCTTTCACTAGTTTCCTGGGGCTGCTGTCACAGACAGCACACACCGAGGGGCTTAGCACCGCAGAAATTTAGTCCAGTGGGGTTCTGGAGGGAAAAGGTCGGGAACTGAGGTGTCGGCAGGCCGCGCTCTGTCTCTGAAGGCGCTAGGGCAGGATCCGCCTGGATTCCTCCAGCCTCTGGGGGGCCCTGGGGTTCCATGGTGTGCCTTGTCCTGTAGGATCACCCCAGTCTTGCCACCACCTGCACGTGGCATTGTCTGCTGTGCCCCTGTTTCTATTTCCTCGTCTTGAAAGGACCCAAGTCCCTGGATTTAGGGTTTACCTTGGTCCACTATGACCTCATTCTAACTTCACTAGTTATGTCTGCAAAACTCAATTTCCAAATAAAGTCGCATTCTGGGGTTTCGGCTGGACATGAGTGTTGCGGGGGACACTGCTGACCCCAGTGCAGGCTCTGTCCACAGCCCTGCCTTATCCCTGCCCCCGGAAAGGCTGAATGATTATGCACGTGCGGGCACACACACACAGCCCATACACACCTGTATTGTCATGCAGAAATGAATCCTGGTACTATTACTTTGTCCAGCTCTATTATTACACAGAGACCAGCTTCTAAGCAGAGCTGGGAATCTCACACCTGGAGCAGGGAATGAAAATGGGGTCCTCTGAGGTCCCCACTACTCACGTGGCTCTCTGCAAGTAGGGCAAACGCCGTCTTCCACGCAGGGACTATCGATCACCTGGGCACCTGCAGTCCCGCTCACGCTCCGCCTGAACAACCACCCTAATACATTCCACTCCCCCGCCTGGATCCAAACCAGCAGTGAGCCCAGCCTCTGCCAACCCAGGTGACGTCAGGGCGCGGAGCACTCAGAGCTCCCGCCAACTGAAAGTGTGGCTAGCGTGCGAGCACACACAGCACTACCCACCTGGCGTCGCTCGGCACCAGGCAGGGCCACCTTCCCAGCCTCCCTCGCATGCCTTCTCCATGTCTCCCCTTCCCTCCCCTCTACCCTCCGTGTCCCATGGGGCGGGATGTCCTCTCCCCTAAGGCTGTCTGAGCGGCAGACGCCCTGAGCAAACCTGCCCTGTGATTTGC